>CM021103.1:567854356-567879259 GCA_007115665.2 Sequoiadendron giganteum | reverse complement strand
TCCCTCTTTCCCTCTCTCCCTCCCTCTCCCTCTCCCTCTCTATCTACCTCCCACTCTCCCTATCACCATAACACTCCCCCTCTTCCTCTCCCTCTCTCTCTTTCCCTCTCCCTCTCCCTCTCCCTTTCTCCCTCTCTGTCTCCCTCTCCCTATCTCCCTCCCACTCTCCCTCTCTTTATCTCCCTCTCCTTATATCCCTCCCCCTCTCTTTCTCTCTCCCTCTCTCTCGCTCTCTCTCTCCCTCTCTCTATGTCTCTCCCTCTACCACTCTCCCTCTCTTGCTCTCCCTCTCCCTCTCAGTTTCCCGCTCTCCACTCTCCCACTCTCCTCTCTCTCTGTCTCACTCCACACATGTGCCCTCTCTATCTCGCTCTCCCACTCTCACTCTCCCTCTCTCTCTCCTCCTCCCTCTTGTATCCTCTCTATCCTCCGCTCTCCCCGCTCTCCTCTCCTCTCTCCTCTCCTCTCCTTCTCCTCCTCCTGCTCTGCCTCTATATCTCCCTCTCTCTCTCTCTCCCTCTCTCCCTCCTATCTCTATCTCCTCTCCTCTCCCTCTCCTCTCCTCTCATCTGCTGTATCTCTCCCTCTCCTCTCCCACCTCCCTATCTCCTCCCTCTCCCTCTCCCTCTCCCTCTCCCTCTCCCTCTCAACTCTAAACTCTCTCTCCCTCTCCCTATCTCCCTCTCCCTCTCCCTCTCCCTCTCCCACTCTCCCTCTCTCTTTGGTCTATGTGTGTACAAATCAGATATCCAATTTGTGAAACTCCATTGTGCAGAGGTGAAATCTTACTATTGCAGAACATGTTTTACAAATCGGATATCTGATTTCTGGGCCATAGAAAAACCCCATGTGGACCATTTTTGTGCATTCCAATGGACCCTGCATTCTATTTGCAGTAGTTTGTAGGCGACAAATGCATGGTTTCAGACAGGAAGAGACAAAGATAAACTTTTTAGAGATTTTTGCACTCAAATTTGTCATACATAATGATTTTTTAGCATCTTTTATTTGGTATAATGGGGAGCAACAGTCGTTAGAAGCAAAAACGTAAGAGAAAGCTGACAAAAGAACAAATTGAAGGATATAGACAAAGAGATAGAGAAGGTCATAGAAAGGAAGACAAGGTATGTTAAATATTGGTGAACTTGAGCCCTATGGTCTTTCAAGTGAAGAGGAAATTGAATATGTTCAAGGTGAAAATGTAGAACATGATATTGAAATTGATAATGAAATTGAAGATGTTGAACATGATATTGAAATTGGGAATGAAAATATTGAAATTGATAATGAAAATGTTGGAATTGAAGATGTTGAGCATGATATTGAAATTGGGAATGCAAATTTTGAAATTGATAGTGAAAATGTTGGAATTGAAGATGTTGAACATGATATTGAAATTGGGAATGAAATTGTTCAAATTGATATTGAAAATGTTCAAGGTGAAAATGTTGGAAATGAAGATGTTGAACATAATATTGAAGCAAGTGTAAATTATGTTTCACTATATTACATGAGAAATGAAGAACCTTGTGTGGAAGAAAGAGGTATTGCAAATTCAAGACCTTCAAGGACCCCTAAATGGTTAGTTGAAATTGATGATAACATTATAAACAATTTTGAAGGCAAGAGGTCAACACGAACTGTCCATTGGGTCGTACGAGTTCAAGATTTAGGGATGTCCTTTTCAGATCACTCTATTCTGAATAGGTTTACAGAGCTACCAATGCTAAATCCAAGTTGGCTGACTTTGAGAAAATCATATCCCAATAAACACGATAGAGGTCCCACTTCTTTTTGAATGCAGGAGCACCATCTGACCCTTTATCTCCATTCCTCTTGAAGCATCTTTTCTTTCCTCCTTTTCATTCCTTATTCGAGGATTGAGTGAAAAGAACATGAATGTCTTCATTTGTAGGGCTTTGTCCAATACCTATCGCAACCAACCTTGACTCCCCTTGAATACAGTAAGCCCTCAACCGATCAAACTTGGGAAGTTTCGATCTCACGTCGATTCCTTGAATATAAGACTCCCAAGATGAAGTAAGACCATTAAGAACCAACATGGTCAAATCTTTGTCATCAACAATATGACCATTTCTCTCGTTGTCTTCAACTTAGAGATCAGATAATACAACTGAAAGCACTCAAAAAATGAAACACATAAGACAATAAGCACAACAAGAAATTTGCTTACAACTCAGGCCCATCTCATGGCTGAATTTGATACAATGAATAATAGCACCTCTCGTAGATGCAAAGATACAATCGAATATGCTTCTCCTTGAAATTAGTCTATTGCTGCAAGATGAAGCACTGCTGCTCAAGTGCAAACTTTTGCTTGGATTGCAAATAATGCCGAATGAACTTAATTGAGGAAATGAACAAACATCACCTCGTATTTATACAAAATAAGGTGACTCTTCAAGGAGGTCGACCTCTCTTGAAAATAATAAATTACAAAATAATATCAAGGAAGGTCGGCCTCATCCATTTAAATAAAATGAGTATAAATTAAATAGCCATAGGCTATCATTTAATTTATTACAACTTAATGTGATCGCTATCATGTATGAACAATGTGGTAGCATAGACAAGGCAGTGGACTATTTGAAAAAAAACTTCAAAGAAATGTGGTCTCATAGAATTCAATGACAACAAATGCAATTGACAACTGCTCATAGTTTTAGTTATGCAATGTGAAGTAATTGCATAACTTCTTAGGCCCTAGCTCAGTTGGCTAAATCTTTCCTGTTGCAGGAGGTTGGTCACGAGGTCTAGTCTCCCCCACCCCCGTGGTACTAGAGGGCGTGTCGTGCCAGCACTGCTGGTCACGTTAAAAATTTTACCAAGCACACTGCAGTTTATAGGGGGTTGTGCTACCCGATTCCTGCAGTCTAATAAAAAAATAAAAAATTGCATAACTTCTTAGGTTGACTTTCTAAGAACTATATTGTAATTCAAAGTTTTTCATCTATGAACATCTAGTTGTTAGTTATGCAATGTGAACTAATGATTTGATTCTGAAAGATGTGTAATGCAATGTAATTAGCGATATAAATATAAACTACATAATATAACCATTCAATTTTAAGCTATTGTACATTGATATTTAACCATTGCTCAAGATACAAATTTCAAAGAGTTTATCATGCACATGAGGAACAAATTAAATTTCGATTGTCAACTTCTATATATCAAATAATCCAATAATCAAGTGTATGTCCATATACAAAAATGGCATCGATGCCAACTCAAACAAAGTTTTACAAAATGTGGCATATGCCATCTCAATATGTATTCAAAATTTACATGCCAAAATTTCTATCGCATCCTAAACTACTGGTGGATTATCAAAACAGAGCCTCTTTGAAGCACTCATTGGCTCTGAAGGTAGCTGCACAAGAAAAATTCAAACCAAAATTGAGATTAGTTATACTATATAATTTAAAATCGAATAATTAACATCAAAATCAATATACATTGAATTTTAATTGAACTCTAAAATTGAAATCTTGATTACTTGAAATATATGTCTCCTCAAAGGGTCAGGAGTCCTAGAATATACCAAATCAAAATTTGAAATGCCAATCTATATATGTGAAAAAAAACTTAAAATTGATCCAAGTTAGCATATGATTATTGGTAATAAGAACTTATTTACCAAACACAAAATAAAATAAGCACATGTACCTCTTTAGGTTGATCTTTTTCTTTATCTCCTTCAAGTGTTTCGACACCTCCTCTTTGAGGTGTTTCAACACCTCCTCTTTGAGGTGTTTCAACATCTACTCTTTGAGGTGTTCCAATAACTACTCCTTTAGGCGGTGTGTCCCTTGTCAACATATCTGTAAAGCTCATAATTACCTATAAATAAAATTGACAAGTACATATGAAACTACCAATCTATGTTGGCGTATGTATAATAAATATAAGATCCTAAAAATCTTAATTCAATCCAATTTGAGTTCAATTACCTTCCCCTTATCTATATTTGTGCCTCCATAGTCTGGACGAGGCTACACCTCACTCACACTGGGTATTTCCTATAGGAGGAAAACAAGATAAACATATAAGTTATTATATAATTTCATTAATGACAATTAAAATGACAAGCAAGTATATAATATAAAATTTAAACAAGTGAGTACAAAAATATATACTGTGTGTGTGTCCAAGCCAAATGAAATGGCCCTAAGGGTGCTATCAGTCACTAGTGTGAGCTCCTCCTTAGACATCAACTGTTAAATAGACCATGTAAATAAATATTTGTACTTGATACTATCTCTTATTAATATTCATTTAAAAACAAATGCAAGTTATGGAATTACAACTTAAATCTTACCTATGTCACTATTCCAACATCTCCCTCTCTAGTAGGAGAGGACTCTGTAGGGTGTGCTCCACTCCCCTGCGACTGATCTATAATGTCTACATCATGGAAATCATAATCAGAAGTGTCCAAGGGATGCTCAGTGGGTTGTACAAGAGGAACCAAGCATATCTGGCGGCACATAGTGCAAGTATGTGGCACACAAATATGTGGACCTGAGGAGGATGATGCATCAACACTCGAGCTTTCACCAACATAACCAAAATGTGGCTGAGCTACTGTAGAAGCATGCAAAACCAAATGACCACTCAAAGAGTGAATAGCCTGAATAGTCTGTGTGGATGCATCCTCGATAATCTCTGGATGATATATTGGAGGTGGCAGAGGAAGGGGAGGAAGGGGAACATTTGGGCATGGGACTACTCTAACGGCCCCTAGTCTATTTTGGGGCATACCTCCACTGATGCCCTGGAAGGGTTTAATGTCAAAGTAATTGACATGATGCCCTAACACAAACTCAACATATAATTTTTTAATAAAGTAAAATGGTATGTCAAAATTATTGTTCAGTGGTTTATCAAAACCATACACCAAGGATCCCAAAAGTTAGCTACAATGTCCCTATGCATGTACCATTTTATGGAAAGTTTTGTTTTATTAACATTCACTGGCAAACCGGTGTGGGGGTCAATGAATAAAGAGGCTATTTGGGCTTTGGTTATTTGGAGATCTTTCACATCATTGTAAGACAATCCACATCGATAATATTCCATCATGTCTTCTCGCCACGAATAAAAGGAATTATGTTGGGTGGAGAGGGTTTCTATATTTTTAATTATTTCCTTCAATGTGTTTGTCATATCTCTCAATCGAGGCATTGTCTGATAAATTTCACAAATGCCCTCAATTGCCCCAATTTTTCACCAATTAAGTCTTCAATTGGTGGTTGCGGAGGTGGTGGAGCATTTGGCATTTGTGGATTTACATTTGTAGCCATAATACCTAATGAAAGTTAAAAACTAATTAAACTAATTGAAATTACACAATATAAATGAAATTATTGTAAAAAAACCCTAGTTTTTATTAAAAATCCAAAAAAAACCATACTTTTTCACAAAAATAATAACAAAATCTTATTTTTGATAAAAATACATCAACAACACTAATTTTTAATCAAGATCCATTTCAAAACATTAAGTTTTAATAAAAAATCAATGTAAACTTTAGTTTTTTGCTGAGACATAATGATTCTCCTACCAATGGAACTAAACTCGTCATGACCTTCCTATCTCTCCCCACTGAGGTTTATCTCACCAATATATTTCTTTCATCGGCGAGACCATGAACATTGTCTTGCAAACCAAATCCTCTCCCCCCATGTCGGCAAGACTGGTGTGTATCTCAGGATGTCTTTGGGAACCTTACCTCGATGACCTTTGTCTGGCCAATATATTCCTATGTACTCCGAGCGATAAGACACAGGTGAGCTCAATATGACTTCATATCAACACGCCGATGATCATTGTCTTGCCGAAGAAACTGTGAACTTGTGCTTTCCTGACATGTATCCTCATCAATATGACATTATTGGTTTCTTGCCGATATGCTAAAAGGATGCGTGTTAGTATAAGATTATCTATGGATCGGGGAGACCTACATCATTTCATGCCGATGGAACTACACTCGTTGTGACCTTCCTATCTCTCCCCATTGAGGTTTATCTCACCGATATATTTATTTCATCGGTGAGACAATTTCAAACCTTGGGTGATCCTTTTGTTCAAGTCTTCTCCAACATTCATCAAACATCCACTATGACCTCCTGTAGTTTCCCGACACCTTAAGTCTCCCTGACAGTCACCCTTTCGGTCTTAAGTACATTGTCTTGCCAACAGAAGTGTGAACATTGTCTCGCCAACCAAATCCTCTCCCCCCATGTCGGCAAGATTGGTGAGTATCTCGGGTTGTCTTTGGGAACCTTACCCTGAGGACCTTTGTCTAGCCGATATATTCCTATGTACTCTGAGTGGTAAGACAGAGGTGAGCTCAATATGACTTCTTATTGACATGCCGATGATCATTGTCTTGTTGACAAAACTGTGAATTACAAAAAAATAAGCATCACATCGGGACATGAGTGCTCTACTTATATGTAAAATATTATAAAAATATATTATCATTTTATTGTGGTTAGGGTGGTTAAACAGACACCTACTTCTTATTTTTTCCCTGAAATTTAAGTACTACTGCATTGAAATTTCAAATTTTCACCAAATAGATTTTTTTATTTTTTAAATAAACCTAGTATTTTAGAAACTACATTCAATTTTCTACATATTCTATTCTTACATATTTTTTCAATAATATAGATAAATTATTCAAATTTTTACGTCAAGTTTCCTAACTCTGATTTTTCTGAATTTTATTGCCACTTAAGGGCCTATTTTTTCCATGATGATCTGGACATACCCAGAAAATGAGATCCACATAATGAATTGATAATCAACCCTTAGGTGAATCAAGTCAAAGTGAGAATATTCATATCTCCTTATGACTGAAGGATGGGAGTGAGGGTCAAACAACACTTTAGGGAGAAAAACTAAAAATAGAAAATCAAGACCAAAATGCAATACAACACTTGAAACAACAATATTAAACTCAATATTAGAAGAACCAAAAAATAGAATGCATATATGAGAAGGGCACAAACATATGTACCAGTCACCAAAAGTTCTTTTGAAAAGTTGATCTCAGACTCATTCACCCATGGGCGAATGGGTCCAAGTGTAGGGGTTACAACAATCTTTTGGGAGCCTTTGGTGTAGATATGAAACTTTTGACTTGTCCAGAAGTCAATATGGAAAAGTTAGAAATCCGATCTGTAAGTGAGATTCTATGATTTGACGAAAACTTTGATAACTTTTTAAATCTTTCACTTCAAAAGTTCTTCAAGTCTTCTTCAACCTAAATCTACAATCACACACACAAGAGAGAATTTTTTTTTTTTTAGGTGAATGGGGGTTTTCCTTGGTCAAACCCCATTTTGGTAATCAAACCTTGAATTAAAATGAAATATGATAGAGGGAATGAAGAATGAACAAAGCTATGTTACCACTCAACAAACCCTTGTAAGAAAAATTGATAATGGAGATCTTAGGAGGTTTGCAAGTTGCACGAGATGGTTGAATTGGATGTGGATCTTGACACTTGAATCTTACTTGAAATGATACTTTGAATGCTTGACTTGATCGTGAAACCTACATCACAATGTTAGCTCTGAAAACATTCATGATGCAAGAAGACTTTGACATGATGAATGGATCTTGGATGTTGCAATAAATATTTGATATATTTACTCTTGAATTCTCTTGATCATTAACTTTAGCTCTTGTGAAGTCACATAAAAATTCTAGCATGAAAAATCTAGGTGAAACTTAGAAAATAACCTTGCATTTATAGGTATGTATCATTAATTTCCTAAAATTCAAATATCAAAAGCCGACATTGAATTATGGATTTAGAAATGTTAAAATAATACCAAAAACATAATTTAAATTTAGGTCCAAAGGTTTACAAAGGACCCATTCACCCATGTGAAAATGGGTCCTAGGTTGGAAACCTAGAGCACACATTGCTCAATGTAAAGTGTTATGTTTAGGCATTAATTATTGTAAGGTTTCCCCTTCAGAAAATGTAATTAATTAGACTTGCAAATGAATTAAAGGGCCAACTAAGGCATAATTAAGCTCAATTAATTTAGAGGTCCCAAATAACTATGTAAATATAAAGGGGTACACTTAACAAAACTAAACTAAGGCATTATTAAGTCCATTTTAAATTAGGAGGGCCCAAACAAGTGAGAAAATGTAAAAGGTTACATTTTTCAACACTACACTAGGAATCTAGAATTTGCATATTAGATCATATAGTTCATTTAGTTTTATTTTTTGAAATCATTCCTAATCATTCTCAACATGTCCTCAAAGAACCCCCAACAATTAAGATCTGATTGACTCACCATTGAGGTTGAAAGTATCTTGGATTTGCAATTTTTGGATGATTCTTACTAAAATTGTGGGAAAAGAGAGGCACACTTAAATCTTAAATTCCTTCCATAAAAATGAAATAGGGATTAAGCCCCTCACTATTTTTCACCATTTCATTTTGGTGAACTTAACATTCTTACATCATAACTTTCTATTTTGGAAGTCTTTCAAGCATATCGCTAGCATTTAGCTTATAAGGATATGTAAAAGAAATATTATTTCTAAGTATATCATCACGTGAAGCAAGTTTCCTTAATGTATCATGCAAATATATGGTTAGGTTCTCATCATCATTTTCCATACAAGGTGTATAATCATTATGAACCATGTATATAAGAATGATAAAATTCCTCTAAAATGGATGGAATGGCGGTAACAAGCTCCATGAAAGATGAAAAGTGATAGAAAATATGAAGTATGGAATTTACATAGAGTAGGTAACATCTTCTATGTTTGGTACAAGGAGATAAGAGATAATTCCCTCAAGGATCCATGCATAAGATGAAAAACTATAAAAACACATTAGGAGCCTTGATATATGAATGGGCATAAGACAATGACATGAGCTCAGAACTCCATAACAAAATATCGAACAATGAAGTACAATTAAATGGAGAGTGTGCTTGAAAAGGTTACACACCATGAATCTCAAACCCTAACTAATGTAAATTAAAACTAACATGAAAGCTGAAAGCAATAAAAAAATTAAAATGTGAGACGACAAGTAGAAGAATAAAAGCTTATGGTAAAACTCTAAGGAGTGTATAATAAGAATCATTCACCAAAATTAACTAAGATAAAACATCTCTAAGACATTTGGGTTAATCAATAAGTTAAGCAATCAATAGCATAATTATACGAGACAATATAGCCCAATAAAGAAATATTACACATAATTGATGACATTGACAAAGAAGGTGCAAGTACTTTGCTTAAGATGTGACATGACATGACACTTTCCATTTGATCCAGTTCTATTTTTTGTCATCAAAATTTAGATAGAAACACTTCAATAGTTTAATGCATAATTTGTGCTATGTTTAGCTTCAATCCCACAATTAAATAAATTATCTCTACAGTTATTGTTCTAATCCAATATCTATTCTAATCCTTTTATGGTCTTAATATCTATATTTAAATTCTTATGAGTTTTTTGCCTCTACCTATTGTGTCCCTATCATCTTAGATGTTGATGCAATGCTCTGAAATGTTCTAATTATTTGATGATATAACCAGAGATATTATCTCTTACACAGGCATACATCAGTTTTAAAAATAAATTATTAAGTCAGAAAAAAAAATCCAAAACAAATTTAAACTATAGACTTTTCATACTATAATAATAAACATGTAAACAAAACCAAAAAAAAGAAACATTAGATACCCAAAAAAAGAAAAAAACAAAAACAAAAACAAAAAGTGTTAAGGTATGGCATTACCAATATCAAAAACAAAAGCCCAACAACACAGAAGTTCTTGTAAAGAATGAAACCTATTCAGAAAAATTCCAATGTCTTTCTCTAAGAGTTCTAGATATCTAATATAATTTTTCAGATTTATTTTGAGGCATCCGTGATTTGCTAGACAAATTGGCAAGTTTTAATTTGATAGGCGCCTCTAAAGCGTGTTATATCGAATGTGATACACAAGGAGTACAATAATTAAAAGAAATCGATTCACTCAAATATATCAACTTTAAGACTAATATTATACTGAAAAATAATAACATTACATTTTATTATATCTGTTTATAAATGGGCAAACAGCAAAGCTGAAAAAGGACTGTATATTATTTCTACATAAGGAATTGTCTGCATGAAACTATAATTAAAGAAAGCTGGTCTGCTTTACACTATCAAATGAAGGAAAAGAAAAACTGAAAGCATAAAAAAACAAAAGCAAAGCTTAACTGTGCATGCATACACTTTTCATGCATCACTCGTGTTAACATTGTTTTACCATTCTGGCCCAAAAAGTCATCTAAGACATTTCAAAAGGTTTCACAAAGTTGCAATTTTCGAGTATAGGTCAATAGGGGTCTTTTAAGTCAAGATTCTAAGGCATGAATGGGTGATGTAAGGGTTCTAGACTTCCAACAAATTAAAATGTTATTGAGAAGTGAAACGAACCTTCAATAATCCCAAAACTCAGGCTAGTTTTAGAAAGAAAAGGGTTAAAACATCTTTTTGAGAGTTTCTAGGGTTTTTGTTGAGCGTTGGAAACAACACTTTGCTGCTCTGAGTTTTACCACGTTGCAGGAAACCTGTGTATTGTAAAGACTATGGAGTAGCTTTCCCTAGCTTTGATGTTGATAGTTACAAAGTTAAAAAACAGAAGCAGTTGCTGAACACCTTTTTAATCCACTTAAATATTCAGCCATCTTAAGAGATGGGCAGCACACAAGCGTAAACTGTCATCATTTCATTAAGAGCCACGCAGAGAAAAGGTTGTTATGGTATTATGGAGGTTACTGTTATACTCTTCATGGAGTTCTTCTCACAAACTCTTGACAAAGATACTTGCTAAACCCAAGGAATCTTCATTAGAAAAAGGTATCAAACGTCTTTATGTATAGGAACCAGTGATTTCAGTGTCAAGAAAGCGAAAAGAGCAGAGATAGGTGAGTGACAATCCAACAGACACAGTCAAAGAATTAATAAGGACAATGGAGCACAGTTTGTGAAGAAGATAGCCATAGAAGCACTAAGCACTATCATAGGACTCAAATCAAAGAAGGATTTCATGAGATCTAGCAGTACTACAAGAATGCTTATAGGGTAGTTAATGTTCCAAGTGAAAAGAAGGTGAAAAGACAGTCACAGAGATTGTTAGAAGAGGCAATGCTAAAAGATGTGAAAAACACCATGAAAGACCTTCAGAACAGTAGATACCACATCGGATAGCAATCTTGATAAGACAGTAACAGCAAAGTATGTTAGCTGCTAGTCTATGAAGAAGAAAGATGGATATTTCATTGTCATGTTCAAACCATCCAAGTTTGAACAATTGAGAAGATAAGAGCAGTAGAGACAGAGGAAGAAGTTAAAACTTGCAATATATAGATAAAGAGTGGTCTGAGATAAATGAAATATTTAAGAAATTGGGTTCTTTTGAGTCACACACACTGAATACTCCTATTCTATACGAGTATGACCATGTATTCCAAGTCTACCAAAGTGACAGAGAAGACTCTCAATCACAAAGAGAGAAGTGCATATAAGCTTGCACATTTTCATTTTGTGTCGAAGTGCTTTAACAAGAAATATTCTTTAGGAGATGATGTAATCGCCAACAAACTCAGTCACAAGAATTTTGAGGTTGCAATGAAGGTGGTTGTATTAATCTTGTGTGCAGCCATATTATTTTTCCTCTCTTTCTATTTAGGATACTGTGGGAACATGCATGAAGATCATTATTATGCTTTATGCTTGTGTTAAGGCCAATTCATTCAGGTCAATGGTACAAGTTTGATGAAGAGAAGACTTGAAGGAAGGAGATTGACGGTCTTGACTCTCAAATTCATTTCTTGTGCTATCAGCTACCAAGATGGGTTGTCAAGAAGGGATGATGGTTTATCAAAGGAAAACAAGCTTTTGGAGTGCCTTTTAGATGCGGAATATATGAGCTATTATCTATGCTCTGGAACTTATCTTTTTGAACCTGTTTAGGAGATGAAGGATGACATGACAGTTTATTTTAGCAAAAGATACTGTTATGACAGAAGTTTATGCATAAATAAGAATACGACACAGTCCTGCCATTAGACATAAGCGGACAATACAAATCTAAAGTAAGGAGGATGGTCATCAAGTATCAACAGCGACAATCAGATACCCTACAAGGAGCCTTGAACAATCAAGCATGGGTCAGTTAGATGATAATCAAAACAGGGTCCAGTCAAGAACAATGAGACCTAACCAAAGAGCACAGTCCAGTGGCTATGAAAAAGACATTCTTGGAATGAAGAAGACGAAAGATAGCCCTGTAAAGAATAACCTACGGGCTAAAAAGTCAGGAGGGCAGAGGTATATAGTACATGCATGACAGTTTATGACACAAGTCAAGTGCAAGAAAACACTGTCTATATGACAATGACCAGAGGACAAGGTTTTGGGGTAATAAACTATATGTTCACTGTCTTTTGTTTGTGTCTCACTGTCAAAGACAAAAAGGAAATGCATATCATGACAACGTGATAGGAGATGACTGAAATTTGTCAAAAAACCTTCATACTATCAGTATTCAAGACCCTGTCATGTCTTGTGATTGTCAAGTATGAAAGGTGGATGACAGAGATATGAGGATATTAACAAAGAGGGTCTAGATGGTAAGTGGACAGTACCAAAAGTCAGCATAGTGACCTCATAGACTCATATAGTCAGAACAGAACGGTTGGCATGGGTAGATGAGATAAAGAAAGGAAAGAATGATGAAGTTGATATGGCTTCAGCGAATGACCAAAGATATTTGTTTGCAGCTACTACATCTCGAAAATATGGTGTTTCAAAATGATAGTATGAAATTTCAGGACAAGAAGCTAGGTTTAGATTGAAGGCAGAGGTCTGCTATAGTAGTAAGGGATAGCATACTAACATGACGGTGTGTTGAGGAATTCACAGAGATCAATAAACCATAACCAGAAAAACTTGACAACCTTTAGGAGTGTGATAAACAGTTTGAAGAGTTGAGAACTGTGATGACAGAGAAAAGGATTAAGTGTGACAAGCACATGAAGCATGAGGTGTAGGGTATAGTAGGATGGCAGATAACCACAGTGAGAAAACAAATTATTATCAGGAAACATGAATGTCACAATGAGCTGCATGGAAGAGGGTTAGGAGGAACACAAAGTACAGAGCGGAGTTCAGACAACCAAGAAGGTATAGACGGAGACCTCTAGAAGGTACAATGGCATTCAAGGAGAAGACAGTAAAAAATACAAAACCCTATGACCTGTGGATGATGATGAGACAGTAATGAAGTTGCAGGTTTCATGTAAGGCATAATACATCCATATGAGAGTAACTCCATGAGTGAAAGGATAGTTTGATAAGAGGTCTGCTAGAGAGTATTGAAACAAAGAGACAAAACTTAGGAGCCTATGGACTGCATAAAAATAGAGAACATTTTGTTGAATATGAAAGAGTCTACACAAAAAACATGATAATCCCATGATAGCCACAAAGCAGATGAACAGAGGGTAAAAGATGTGAGGATAAAGAAGCTTGAAGGCATGGAACATGTAAAAATATTTGTATAAAACACAGTCGAGGACCCACAATATATATGGAACACATTCAAATGCATAAAAAAATCAGATAGACTGCAGCGAATAGTATTCTATGTCTGCTACAATAGTCATATAGATAATACGTAAGATAAACTCGCCTGTACACAACCAAGAACTATTTGCTTAATTTTAGTCCAAATCTAATATCATAAAGAGTCTTTACAAAAGTGTAAAATCTAATTATTTTTGAGATTATTTACATTATTTATATGCATTCAAAGAGCATGCTACACTATTTAGAACAGCTGCTAATGCAGTAACAACCATTGCTGTTCTCTAATATTTTGGGAAAATCTAGGTCTATTCGGCTGTAGATGCCATTTACTAGACCAGTAGGTTTCTTGCTATCTACTTCTTCTGCGTTGCTTCTTTTTTTTTCATTCTCACCTCTTCTCCTGGCTGCCTATGGGTGCACACAGAACTTTGAGCAGAGACAGAGCAAAGGGAGTGAATATCCTTGTTTACACAGGAGAGAATAGAAAAGAGCCCCTTAGCTTGCATAGAATGCCCTCCCTATGCTACTAAGCCTTAACAACCATCAGTAAGAGCATAACCGGGGCCTAGTGCAACCCCGACCAAAAAACTTTTTCCACACAATTTCATAACAGCTTTACCTCCACTAGCAAGCTTTCCCAGAATATGTCTGCCCCAGGTTGGGCGTTGAACGTGGAAAATAGCATATTCGGACAGACCATAAAAATCAGTATAGCAGTTTCCATATCCAAATTACTTTTACATGTTTCACATCGACATTTCCATTTTCTCCTCTTGCCCTCAACAACAAGCTTCAGGTCATGATTTTCGTGACCACTGCGGTAGAAGTGGGGGCTGGAGAGGTTAGCGGGAAGTGCCATGCACAGCGGATGAAATTTTAAATGCTCGTCACAAGATTGGAAAACAAGCCCTCGAAGTACCTCTCCACAGAGGTCGCAGTGGTGTCGCAAAAGAGTCCCGCTGCAAAATTTAAACAGGTGCTGGCTGAAAAAGGGATGGACAAATTCATCACGCAAACTAGCACATACCTCGTGTAAGATGAATTTGGAACACGATCAGCACTTAAATGCAACATTCGCTCCAAATTGTTTGCCTCCGCTACATTTATAAGGAGGAAATCTTTCCTTCATGTAAAGATTATGTTTATGACGGCTACCGTTGAATACCGACCCTTCATTAGCTGGAGGTTCGGCTGCCTGGTTTTCCTTACCTGAGCTGGATGCCATTGCCGATGCCTACTTCTTGATTCGTATGATTGACACTTCCTCTTATAGTCTGTATGATAGCTTTTTTAACATCCCATGAATGGAGCGCTGTTTGCTCGTTTCTTCATTTGCTGATAGAGTTGAATTCCTCGATAGTGATGAGCTTAAACGCCAACAGTGAACGAGAGTTGAACTAGACTTTGACAGTGAGTTAAAGCCATCAGCAGCAGTGAAGTTATGGAAGATGAATGTTGTCGATGCCGTGACCGCTCCCGAAGTCGGGTTATTTTTTACATATATTTTTTCATATAAAAAAATATAAATTAGTTTAGAATTGGAATAATTCTTTCTAAATTTAAAATTTTCAGATTTATTTTTAATTATCAATATTTTCTAATTTTACATTTTTTTTAATATATATAAATAATAGGATATCCATATGAATAATAACATAACACAAATTTTGACTGTTTTTCAACAACATTTATTTTACAGGTTAGCTTTAATTTTTTTTCAAGATAATACATTTGTATTTTATTGGTGAGCATGTTGAAACTTTGTTTGGCTTTTACAAATAATTTATATTTTTAAATAGATGAATTTAAGGATTAAACTATAAAAAAAATTAAACAACATTTATTTTATAACAATTTTTCTAGATGAATTTAAAGGATTAAACTATAAAAAAATTCAAGAGCATTTATTTTATAGCATTTTTTTTCAAGTGATTTACGAGCTTTGATTTTTTACAAGATAATACAACATTTCTGTTTTATGCGTGAGCATGTTGAAATTTTAGATAATGAGTTGAATAAGGATTAAACTATTTTTATTTTTATATAATTATTTTAGATAATAAATTTTACTATATGCAATTGAATTTACTAATTGAGTGCATGCATAATTTCTAAATTTTGTAAAGTTTCTAACATAATTATTTTATAAAATAATTTTTCATAGATTACTAATATATTGATTTTTTTTAGGTACTTTAATAATTTATTCAAGAAAGAAGAAACAAGCTACTATTGGAGAAATGTATTATTGCACTAGAGAGAAGGTTTCCACAACTTCTAGTAACTCAATGTTACATGAACAGTCTCATAATAATCATTTGAAAGAAACATTTAAAGAAATATTTGGGTCCTCTTCAGATGATGATTCAAATGAAGATGTATATCAAGCTGGTGAAAGGGATAGTATTAGTGATGAAGTTGGGAAGGGGTCAAATATCAATCAAGGGAAGGAAAAAAATTTAAAGAGGAAATTTCGAATGGAATGATTAGAAAAAAATGTTTGGTTAAATTATTTTGAGCATGATGGTAAGATACTTATGAAATGTAATTATTTTGAGAATTAGAAGATGCTAGGCCCATGGGATATAGGGGATGGGTGTAGAAATTTGCAACGTGATGCTCAGATTGTCACTCATGAAAAATCTATAATACATAAAGATGGTCAAGCAAGATTGATTAATGCAATGGAGAAAAAGATAAAATCTATTCCAAATCATATTTCAGCGATAAAAGATGTTAATAAGGAAAGAGTAATCACTACAATGAAAGCAACTTATTTTGTTTGTCAAGAGGACTTATCTTTATCTAAGTATGAGAAAATATGTAAATTTCTCATGGATCTAACAACTCCTAATATGCCAAAGTCTCAAGAATACTCGCCATACACAAATTAGGAGAGTGAACAAATGATTTTCTTTTTTGTATACCAAAATACCTTGAACAAATTCAAATAAAAGAGATGTTGAAAAGTCCTTTTTTTTCACTAATGGCTGATGAAAGTATTGATAGAAGTTTAGAGTAGCACCTTGTTGTTTATGCAAGATAATTAACTTTAAAGGGTCATGGGGAACACATTTCCATGTTTATGAAGATCATGAATGTGTGAGATGGAAAAGGGAAAACTATATATTATAACATCAATCAATTGATAAATGATAGAGGGATTTTATTAACAAAACTAATAGTTGTCTCAATAGATGAAGCTTCTCCAATGGTTGGGTGTGAAAATGGATTTGTTTCTCTTTTGAAACAAAATATTCCAAATATTCTTTAAGTGTATTGCATAGCTCATCGTGAATAATTAGCAACAAATGATTTTCAAAGGATACATGAGTTACTATTTGCCGAAAAAATGGTAAATAAAGTGCATTCATGGGTCCTGAATTCACCAAAAATAAATAATGAGTTGAATGATTTACTTAGAATTATGCAAATTGATGTTCTACATGTTTTGCAAATCCACACAATGAGATGGTTATCTAGAGGAGAAGTCATAATAAGGCTTGCGAATCTTATGCCAACTATCTTAACTTTGTGGGAAAAAGATAAGAAGTGTTCATCATTGTATGAAAAGACAATGATTTATTATATTCAGTTATGTTTGCACATGCTTGTTGATGTTTTAGGTGAGCTAAATAAATTGAATAAAATATTTCAAGAAGAAAATGTAGACATCACAGTTATTGGTTTGGCTTTTGATGAAGCAATAATAAATTTATATAGATGATTTTTGAGAAAAGGTACATTTGCAGAAGGTACAACATATTTTTCCAAATTCTTGATTGATTCTCAATTTGGATGTATTGAAGTCAAAGAAGAAGGTGTTGTCATTGATAAACATGAAATAAAATATATACCTATTCCAATTGAGGGATTTGAGTATGGTGATATAGGGAAGCATATAATGAAACCATGTGTTGAAGGAACACAAAAAAATTATCAACATCTTTCAAAAGGTTATATTCAATCTCTTATTGATTGTTTCAATGAAATATTTCCTGATCTTCCTCTTTTTAATGCAGCAAAGCTCTTCAGTCCTTCTTATTATCCATTAGATCGTCAAACTCGAGATACTATCTTAGAGCGTTGGCTTGATAAGATTTTCCAACATTCGCAACATACTACTTCAAATAATGTAAATGAATTTGTATGCATATTTGATATTACCAGTTGCAAAAAGGAGTTAAACTCTTTTGTTGATTCATTGCATTTGAGTTGTGAGGGTTTCAAGATGAAAGATGCATGGAGAGCCTTTCGTAACACATAACATTGGCATAGAAGATATCCTCATGTGATGAAGTTATGGCAAGCTATGCTTACTATTCCTGAAAGTAATGTTGATTATGAAAGAGGATTTTCAAAACAAAACATCATCAAAGATGATAGAAACTAAAATTTGGGTTTCGATACATTGGATGCATTAATGCTTGAGTGTCTTTAAATGGACCTCAAGAAAATGATGTAAATTGGAATAAAGTATATCAAATATGGAAGAATACAAAGTCAAGAAGAGTTCTTGACCTTAGATAAAAAAAAAAAAAATTGTCTATTTTTTATGTAATGCATCATTAATTTTTGCATCTTAACTTGAAAATAATAAAAGAAAATAGTTTCTTTCTTTTGAAAAGTTTCTTTTTGTGTTTAAATATATGAAAACTATATAATGAAGGTTAATATCAAATTATTATATTTTTTTATTGTTTATTGGTATTTGTAAGAATTATGATTCCTATTAAAAATACTTAATTAATTTATATGATACATAATAATATATTTTAAAACATAACCAAATTACTTGTGTTACATTAAAAATAGAAATTTATAGAAAAAAATCATATTTAATATGTATGATTAATAAAATAAATAATGTTTTAATATAGAATAAATTTTATACAAAAAAATAAATAAATATTTTTTTGACAGTTAATTTTTTTTATAAAATGTGAAGTGACAGAAATTTAAATAAACAAACTGTCACAAAATTTTCATATGATAGGTAGTATGAACATCAAAATCTGCAAATGGCTAAAATTCTAACACACACATCATTAACATGATTAGTATTTCAATTTAACAAAAAAAATATTCAACATCCATATGAGATAATCCAACATGCTTTAAAATGCAATCCAATAACAAGATAACTAAAGCATATAAAGAAAAACATGAAGCATACCTATCCTATATTGGATTGGTGCCACTTTGTTGTGTGGAAAGTAGCCCTTTCCCAATCCTTGATAAGCTCAATGATAAAATGTCTTGAAGATGCTATGACAATTAAGTGGACAAAATTAGCTCTCAATGTGAAGAGAGTAACTTTGCTCAAATTGTGGATGATTGAAATGAAGGATAACCTCTCCATTTATAGAAGAGTTTGATGAGAGAAGAAGCAAATGGGATGAATGTGGGATAAAAACCCAACCAATAGGAAGAAGCCACTTGTCACCATGTGAATGGGATAAGGATGTGCAAGTTTTGATGAATGTGCTCATAAATGCATAAATTTGAAATTTGAAAATGTTGAAATGACAAGGTGGAGGGAGAGTCAAATGGAGTGATGGCTAGTTGGCTCAATGCAAAAGGACTTATAAGGTTAAATACATGTCTTCTTGGAACGACTAAGTCCACTTGGATTTGAATTCAAATTTGAGGGAATATTCTCTATTATGCCATGTTGAGGGAAATTAGAAGATTTAATAAATAAATTAAATGATTTATTTGTGCAAGTGGGAAAAGCTAGAGGATGTGACATGAGTTTAGATTAAATTAATTTAATGAGGGATTAGATGATTTGACCTATTTGATTTAGATTTATTGATTAAAATAAATGAAAAGGAGATGGAAAATGATTTAGACATAGTTAAATAAATATTTTTATTTATCTAGCTAAAGGGGATGATGTTAGTATTAAAGATGAATTTATTTAATTTAAATGGAGGAATTTAGAGATTAATCAAATAAACTTGATTTATTTGATGAATCGATGAATATGACCTAATTAAATGCATGATGCCAATTTTGCATGTCTACATTTTGCCCCTCTTTGAAGCAATGTACTTGTTGCATTGGTTCAAAGAATGATGCCGCCGACATCGAAATTTTTAAACAAGAATTATTATTTTTGGATGCCCCAATATAAAGAAGTACGTTAGTACATTCCCCCTTAAGAGATTGAGTGAAAAGTTCAATTGAGGTCAATCTCGCGATAAAGAGGTTCAAAATGGATATATGGATGGTTAGACAAACTGCTCTATATGATAATCATGATGTAAATGAGATGTTTGTAAGAAGCTTAGAATAACAAATCTATATTATTTTAAACATCTTAAATGATTATGCAATGCATGTGAGATGGATGATGTGTTCCTATGATGATATGACGTGATTATGCAAGATGAGAGTGCGGATGTAGGATGGATGTATTGATGAAATGATACCATATTAGCGTGAAAGAGGATAGAAGAATGAGAGGGATCAACCCTTGAATCCAAGAAGATGCAAAAGTCCAAAAGGTCCATTAGTCATCAAGACTTTATTAGATATGATGTTGAATGATGATGATATATTTCTTATCCAAGGATGGGAGAGATAAAGAGCATAACTTTCCTTATCTTTGATAACACACATAGGTGTGATGCATCAAGGTGTACAGAACTAGGATGGAGTTGCACTTAGTGTGATGGAATTTGACTCAAAAATCATATAGGATTACTCTTATTCACACTTGTCATACAAAACTTTATTTAGAATGTAGTTCAGATATTCTAGACATCTCAGACCAAAACATAGAAAAGCAAGCCTTCCTATGTGGTCAACAAGACACCTACAACATCCTCCCTACAAATAAACAAAGCATGCATGAAAAAGTTATTTTACAAGAATATCCAACACGCACAACAAACAAAAAGATAATGATCATTGCCCCATTCATTTCTCTCTAAATCCCTTTTTTGGATACAATCGAGAGGGCATCGAAATGAGCGCAATAAGATAAGTAAAAAAACCAAGATAGAGTAAACAAACAAGCTAATATTCTTCGTATCGCTAGCCAAGACTAAACTATGGTGATGCCCGATGTTGATGTCCATCGCAGGAATCTCACATTCCTAGGACATGTTGTTATTAGGTGATAATTAGATTTTGATTAGATGATAAGCTATTGAGACTCTGAGTTGATCAACCTGCTGACTCATTGATCTAGACTTGAGACTTTGACGATTAGGTGTTCACTTTTGAAACTTCTAGACTTGCTTCTGACTGACTTCCCAAAGAGTGAAGATGATGGTTGACTTATCATGAGTGAAGATTATTGTGGGTGAAAGCGAGATGAGACGGATGCACCATTTTGGGTTTTTAAAAATATTTGGATGTTTTTGGTGTTTTTGAAATGTTTTGAAGCTATTTTTTTGAATTTTGAGCTTTTTTCAATGTTTTTGGTATTTTTCAAGATTTTGACAAAGAACCTCACCTAAGGACCTATCTTAGGGGTCGTGGGAGCTGATCAACATATTAGAATTTCCTACGATATACACCAAAGACCTTGTAGATTGATTGACGATAGACTTGATTACTGAGATAGATGGGAAAATAAATTTCCATTGCGATGGACGCCTAAAGGACTGACCTAAAATGTCTTGGGGGATGATCATAGATCAACCTTGCTTACGTTCAAGCTCAAAGATGACGTAGTTTGGTTGGATGACTCTTATTTTTATTTTTCAAACTTTTGACATGTTTTGGATTTTCATATGATTTGGATGTTTTTTTAAAATTTTTGATAGATAATCTGAATGTTTATGGATTTTTTGATTGATTTTTTGAATGGTTTTTGATTTTTTGATGTTTAAGGAAGATCATAAGAATACACACGAATCTGATCTGATGTAGGTATAGGAACATGCCCCCAATGTAATGTGATAGACTACTTTAGTATAGGTAAGACAAACTGACTTTAGGAATGTGCCAAGTAGTACTATGGTGGAACATGATACGAGCACAAGATCAAGCTATGGTATAGATGCGAACAGATGGTGGAAGGATAGATGGAATGTATTGGATAACTAAGTGCGTGTAATAGGCTGTGAAGATCCTGGTGGATGGAGAGTGCTTTATTTTCGCTCGACGCCTATTTCCTAGGTTTTCACCAAGGTACTTGTCCAAAGCACCGCCAAAGTGATTTTACTAGAGGATGAGTTTTTTCTTTACTGTTTTGTATCCTTTTTTATATTTTTTTACATTTTTTAATTCTTTTTGTTGTCACCAAGATGACTGTTTTTCAAGTTTTCATCAGGGTGACCAATTTTTCAAGATATTTTAAGATTTTGGTTTTTCTGGTTCTATACCTTGCAAGATTTTAGGCATAAATTTTTTTGAGATGGGAGTTTTTCATGGCCTCCTGTAGAGGCTCCCCTTCTGGTGTTGATAACTGATATGCCCCTAATTTATAGCTTGTTGTGATGATGAAAGGTCCCAACCAGTTGGGCTCAAATTTTCCTTTGCTTCTGGGTTTGGCACATTCTTCTAGTTCTCCTTTAGCACAAGTTTACCGGCTTGGAAGTTCCACCTCCTGATCTTCTTGTTATAACTCTGCTTGAGTAGTTTTTGATACACCTGTAGATTTTTTAGGGCATCCATACATCGTTCATCTAGTAACTCTAGCTGATTCAGTTGTGAGACCCTATATTCTTCATCTGTGATGAGGTTTTGCAATGATATTCTGAGGGATGGGAGCTCGATCTCAATGGGTAGGATGGCTTCTGATCCGTAGACTAGGGAGAATGGGGTGGCACTTGTTGGTGTTCAGATACTGGTATGATAGGCCTAGAAGGCGGGATTTAGTTGCAGATGCCAGTCATGACCAACATCATTGACTATCTTCTTAAGGATTTTCAAGATGGTTTTGTTGGTAGCTTCTGCTTGGCCATTGCCTCAGGGATAGTATGAAGTGGAAAAGCGATGTTGGATTTTGAATTTCACATAATTCATGAACATCCTGGTTTTTGAAAGGTGTCCCATTATCTCAAATAATGCCTTGGGGGACACCATACCAAAAAATGAGGTAGTTCCAGATGAACTTGGATATCTACTTTCCCATTATGTAGGTCATGGGAATGGATTCAATCCACTTTGTAAAGTACTTTGTGGGAATGATGATGAATTTGTGGCCATTGGATGAGGTGGGAGTGACTTTTTCGATGAGATCGAGCCCTCATTGTGAAAAGGGCCAAGGTGTAACAATAGGGTGGAGCTCTTGAGCTAGTGCATGGATGAGGTCCCCATGCTACTGACATTGTAAACATCTTTTGACGAAGTCATGTGTGTCCCGCTCCATTGTGGGCCAGCAATATCTAGTATTTAGCAAATTCTTAACCAAGGTCATACCACTCAAGTGTGATCCAAAAATTTCATTGTGTAACTCAATTAATGTAGTCAGGGCTTCCTTAGTGTTCAGGCAATGCAACAAGGTTCCTTTAATGCTCCTGCGATAAAAGGTTTCTCTTAGGATGAAAAAGCGGGTTGAATTTTTGATGAAGGCTTGTTTAAGGTTCGAGGTTATATCGACGGGGAAGACTCCTATTCTTTAGTGTAAATTTCATGATACTAGGGATCACTACGACCAATGAGTTCACACATGAATTTAGACTCTGGTACCTCGAATGTTGGTATGAGAAGCTACTCCACAAGGAATTCTTGCTTTGGGACATTGCGTGGGATTTCCAAAAGTGATCCAATTATTGCCATTGCTTTCACTACTCTATTGTTTTCTCTAGGTAGCTATTCAAATGTGATATCGATGAATGACTCTTTGAGGCTCTTGATCAAATTATTGTATGGAATCAATTTATCATCCTTTGTTTGATATTCATCATTTACTTGATTGATTATGAACTGAGAGTCCCCATATACCTTTAGAGAAATTATTTGCCATTTTACTACAATACTTAAGCCTATGATGAGAGCCTCATACTCTACTATGTTATTCGTGCATGGGAATGGAAACTTATAAGATTTGGGTATGCAGTCTCCTTAGGGAGTTATGAATAAAATTCTTGTCCCTAACCCATGTTGCATGTAAGATCCATTGAAATACATCTTCTAGTGGTCTACAATAGTTAGGCTGAAAATTGATTCATCAAGGAATTCTGAAATGAGTGGGTTTTTTGCATAAATAGGAGCATCTGTTAGTTGATATGCAATCTCTTGTCCCTTGATGGCCTTGCACTCCACATATTCAATGTCGTGTTCTATCAATATCATGACCCACTTGGCTATTCATCCCATGAGAGTCACTTTAGAAAGCAGGTATTTGAGAGGATTTATCTTCACAATCAGCTTGATTTGATGAGCAAGCATGTAGTGTCTGAATTTTGGGCTGAAAAATACAACTATGAGCAAATTTTTAATACTGAGGTATAGTTTATCATGTTACTGCTGCGCAGTTCTTTCTAAATATATTATGTTTCTCTCTCTCTTCCAGAACTTCGTCTTGTTGAACTAATAGAACATCCAAGTTGTCATTATTTACTGAAATGTATGGAGTCGATTGGTTTTGATAGGATTGCTGTCAAACTAGTGGGTGTGTGGTAAAGGTATTATTGATTTTTAAATGCTTGAATTACATTTTCATCCATATATACACCCTTAACAGTAGATGAGTATGGATGCGTTTGTTTTGCTAATTGGCAGCTATGGTGAAGATGGACTAGGGGGCACGCTATAGTGCTCTGTTGCTAAGTATCCCCCCGTGCTTCCATGCTCCCGAGGATTTCAAGTGACTTGGTAGGATCATATTCCTCCTCTGATTGAGAACTATATACTTATGAGGCTTTCTTGGTGCTGAGGGAATGTTTCTTCCAGTCCTATATTACCAATCTATCAAAATAGAGCTCCGGGCTATAATGAATACTTCTTTCTAGATTTTTCCCGTAAATAAATCCTATGTAGTCATTCCACTATAATTATGAATCGCTCTTTGTGAAAGATCCCGTTTTGCGAAACTCTTGTTTGTCCACGCCTATTCTGGCTTAAAGGCATCATGTTACCTAGCAGTGGGCCCCAAAGCGGACATGTGAATGTTGATGGCGTGGAGTCATCGCCCGCAGCTATATCATAATTGCCCCATATCTAGAAAACCCATCCATTAGTGATAGCATTTCATGTTCAGCTGTCATATCCACTATCATGTCGATGTTTGGTAGTGGAAAGTCATCCTTAGGACACACTTTATTTAAGTCTCTAAAGT
>CM021103.1:567715638-567854256 GCA_007115665.2 Sequoiadendron giganteum | reverse complement strand
GGAGAAATAGAAGGAGAGGGAGTGAGAAGGAGAGGGGAGAGTGAGAGAGTGAGAGGGAGGGAGGATTTAGAGCTGAGGGGGAGAGGGAGAGGCAGAGGGAGAGGGAGGGGGAGAGGGAGAGATAGAAGGAGAGGGAGTGAGAAGGAGAGGCGAGAGTGAGAGAGAGAGATAGAGAGAGAGAGAGAGAAAGAGAGAGAAAGAGAGAGAGGAGTGATTGAGTGAGAGACTTGAGAGAGATAGAGGTGGAGAGAGCGAGAGGGAAAGAGATACTATTTAAATATTTTATAAATTGGTAATATATATATATATATATTTAAATATTTATGGATTAACTAAAATATTGAAATAATATTAAAATATTTATAGATTAACTAAAATATTGAAATAATATTTAAATATTATATATTTAATAATATATTATATATTAAATACATAATTTGGTAAGAGATTATCATAAATTATATATTAAATATATTACATTATAAACTTTATTGGATATTATATATATTAAATTATAAACTTAATTGCATTTTTAAATAATATATTAAAGATTGTATAAATTGTTTTAAAACTGATCTAAAAGATATCATATATCGAACTCAAATCCGACATCGGATTCAAATCGGCTATCTGTTTTGAATCCAATATCCGATATTCTCACACAAAATTTAATGCCTTGGTATTAGGCTCGGGATTTTTTTCGGACCTACCAATCCTAAAATTCAACATGTAAAACGTGTTTAACAACTTATCTTGTTTTTCCAGACTTCCCCCATGTGGCTGACGACTTTTATTTTACCTAAAATTGATAAAATGAAAAGGGTTTGTAAAGGAGCTTCTCAGCTTTCTACCAATATAAATTATATTTTCTTTAGAATCTAATAAATAATTATTATTTATTTTTTATTAGAATTACGACTAAAGTCCTGATTGATAGTTTGATAGAAAAACATCTATAGCTTTCAAATGGTATCACATTATTTGAATCCAAAACATGCGTCACATTCTATGCTTCACATACTATAGGATTAAAAAAAATAAAAAAGAATTCCATTCAGTTTTGACCAAGTTAAGGTGGTCAGACATACGAGTTTTTATATTTTTAAAAAGTTGTAAAAAAAATTCATAATTAATTATTTATTTGAAAAAAAATTACAAAAAAATATGCATCACATCCGGACATGAGGCCTCTACTTATATCTAAAATTTTATAAAAAAATATTATGATTTTATTATGGTTAGGGTGGTCAGACAGACACCTACTTTTTATTTTTTCCCTGAAATTTTAGTACTACTGCATTGAAATTTCAAATTTTCACCAAATAGATGTTTTTTTACAAAAAATAACCTAGTCGTTTAGAAACTACATTCAATTTTCCACAAATTCTATTCTTACATATTTTTGAAATAATATAGATAACTTATTCAAATTTTATGTCAAGTTGCCCAACTCTGATTTTTTGAATTTTCATTGCCACTTAAGGACCTATTTTTTCCATGATGATCCTGTACATACCCACATGTTTATCAAATTTCCCAAAAATTAGATTCTAAAAGTTGAAACTTACAATTTGAATTTGGATCATTAAAAGGCTACCAAAAAAATATTTTAAAATGGGTCTTGGCCTAAATTTCTAGGAGACTCATAATCCATGGCAATTAAAACATTAAATGCATTTATTTTAAGTTTTTTGTCTTTCAAAATATGGTAAAAATAAGGCTTTGGAATACATAGTTTGGAAAATTAGAAGCTTAATTAAGTCCAATAAATTTAAGGGACCCAAACATAGTGTGAAATTTTAAAGGTATACAATTTCCTACACTACAATATCTAGATAATCTTGAATCTATTTTTTCCTATGATTGAGGTTGCCAAATATCATTTTATTCCATTTGTTAAGATTGAATTTGAAAAATTGAAGCCTCTTGAAGAAAGAGAACATTGTAGTACCAAAGGTATACCTCCCTTCAAACAACCATAGTTCCATAATTTGATACAAGCTATGGTCCTTGAGCCAAATTAGTTAAAATTTAATGGGGTGTTTCTTAGGCATGAAGAACCATGGAGATGAGAACTTAATTGATCAATGATCTAACCCCTTCCACCCAAAGATCTCAAAGGCAGGGATAACTTTAAGAAACCCCCCCTCAGCAAAGATGTAAAATCCTGGCGAATCTTTCCTAACATTTGAAAAAATTATTAATTTTCATTGGCGAATCTTATGCACATTATTCAAAAATTTGTAAAATCTTGGCCAATCTTAATGAATAATTGGTAAAAAAAAATAAGACTAAATGAAACTTGAAAATTCTACCATTGATTAGCTTTGTAATCAGACGCCTGCAGTGCAAGTTCATTCCATTTTAAATTAGACGGCTACAGTGTAAGTTCATTCCATGAGTGAATATCAGTGTGACTAAACATCATCGATGAGACACTTAGGGATGTCCTGCCGATACGCTGATTTATATGCACTTAGTGAATTTTGTTACTTAGTGAATTCTGTGACTTTATATGCACGTGCTTTTTAAAAAGGTTGTTGAGTCCTGAAATTTATTCTAGGCCACATGATCATATCTAATTGTGTGGCCTAAAACAAATTTTGGGTCTCAACAACCTTTTTAAAAGGCACGTGCAAATAAAGTCACATAATTCACTTGTAGCCATTTGATTAAAACACTAATCGATGACAATAAATAATAAAACTATTAAAGGCTAACATATCCCTAAAATGAAATGGTAAATTATTATTAGTGGCGAATATACCATAAAAATTCATTGTAAGAATAAAAAATTACTGGCGAATATAAGTAATATTTGTAATTACAGTATAAACTACTAGCGAATCAGATCCGACGATGTGTCATTTAAAAAATAATACATTGGCAAATTAATCGAGACAATAATTTTTTTTTGTAAAAACCTAGCAATTCGACATCCTTTCTAGCCTGCATTATTCACCATTTTTGGAGCTCCCGATTTCAAATATTCGCCAATTGGTGAAGATTCACCACTAAAGTTATCCCTGCTCAAAGGAATAAGTATAGTTATTGTCAATCCATTCAACTGAGACAAGAAACTTTTGTTCAGCCTCTCAGAAATATATCCCTCCGCACATCTTCTATCATTCTAGGTAAACATCCCAATAATGGGTTGAACATCCACTAAATTAGGAAACTTGATATTGTCCTATAGTAAGAAAGAAGGCCCCAAACAACTAAATCCCCCCATTTTTTACCCTAAGTTGCATATAGAATTAAGATCTCCTACCAAAATCCAAGGACAATGAGTAAGAGAGTGAATAAATATATTGTGAGACTAGACTAGATTTTTACTTGGAATATCATTAGGTGCATACACATTGGTGAATAAAATCATTGCACCCGAATCAAAACAATACACCAAAAGAGAAAGAGATTTCCTACCAACCATCTAGCTAAGAGGTGAGATCCTATGGGGGTCTCATATACACACAACACCTCCAACAAAACCTTGAGATCCAACACATTGGTAATAACCAATCCTCCAAATTTTGAAATTATTCTTCATCATATCTTCAACAAGAAGCTTAGTTTCCTAAATGAAAAGAATATTTGGTTTGTAATCATGAACTAAATCTTGAGTAGCCTTTTTTCTAAGGACACTACTCAAAACCCTTGCATTCCAGGATATCACAATAATTTATGAGAGGAAGAAAAGTGGGAGTCCACTGTCTTAATGTCAGCACCAAATTCCACCAAAGACTCTCCCATAATCTTGATATTCTCCAAGTCCTTTTTTCCTTCCTACTTTAGCCATCTTATCACTAGTCACTTTCTTTAATATCTTTTGGTGGATTCTAAGGAGTGTCCCATTCTTCAAGTCTTACGATCATTCTTGAGCCCTGAATCAATCTCTGACTCAATTATCATGGAAATACCTATGTGCTCATGAGGAATCACCTCTAAGGGGTTAGGGACCAAATCATCCACTGGAGCCTCCATAAACTCCTACCCAATAGACCCATAGCACAATATGGGACAAAGAGGTAACAACTCTTCCATTTGAGGCTTCATGTATGCCATTATTTTGAGTAGGGCTATGAGGGTATGGACCAATAGGATCTAATCCTTAAAGAACATGAGTCCAAAATCTATGATAATGTTTCATTGAATCCAACTCTTCAAAGTTTTTGAGAACATCAAATCTATTACCAAAGGTCTGCCTAAGCATGGCATTACTTTGGAGGTTTGGTGCCTTTTCTTTCAACCAAAATTTCACAAGTACAAACCCATTTTCTCGAATCAATCTTCTCATTTTGAATTGGATTTTTGAATTTTTCTTTGGAACTATTTGCATGCACACAAGAAGGAGGCTATTAGTTTGTAGCTCTCAACTTGGGGTATTTCCTTTACAAGTGCTCATTCATGACACATACAATAACAAAAAAGGAAGGGCCCCATAATCCACATGGTGAATCCAATACATGCTTCCTAATTTGATTTCAAGAGACTCCAGTAAAGGCTTATTTAAATTAATTTTCATATAGAAATGGGAAAAAGAGGTTACCCTTGGATCAACTGTTTGACGAGAACGTCCCAAGGGCTTCCCTAGAACAAATTCTATAGAGTGTAAGATGTCCTTGCACCAAAAATCCATTGGAAGTCAAGGTAGGTGAATCCATACAAGAATCCTTGATTGAAGCTCTTTAATCGAATCAAAACCTAGATGCACCCATTTGATGAAAAGTCCCACCTAATTGTGAAAATATAACCAATCTCAAAATCTTGTTTTGATTTGGTGTCAATTTCATTTACCTTTGAGTTGAAATATGATCTATTAAGTCTCCTTAGAACGAGAGGGAAATTTTTTCTTATGTGACCCAAAATTTCTATGTTACAAGTGTATGAGGAATTATCCGAGTTAATTTCCACTAGCTAATATGTAGGAGGTAGTTTCCACAATGTGTCAAATTGTGATATTACTATCAGGATTCAACTATGTAGTTCTATGAGTCAAACTCATTGACTCATGTTTCATGAGTAGTGGTTCACAAGAACCCATCTCTCATGATAATGAATGGTCTACTTAACAATCATTGCATCTAGGTGATGCTCACAAATGTGAACCACTGGGCCTTCCTAGGAGGTCACCCTTCCTAGTACTAATTTCCACTAATTCAACAATTTTCACCTCTAGGAATAGAGATACAAGATCCAGGGTGTCCATATAAGGGAGAGATATTCTTTTTTCATCAATCCTCATCACATATCCAATTGGTGATACCATCAGTGAAGGAAAGGACCACATCATTGGTGGCACATTCTTCACTTTCACCCATCGAGGGAAAGACAGTTTCGTGACCTCTTCATTTAGGGCTTCAAGTGACCATGCTAGGGCATAGAACATATAGTTTTCAATGTTACAATAGTGTTTTTAATAACCATTTTCTACATCTTGTGTTGTTGAACAAAGATTAAGAATAGTCCCCTTTGTATCATTCTATAAAATATTATTTGAATCCATAGATTTTTTAAGTACACATCAAAAACACAACTATCTAAATATTAAATATTTCCTTGCCAAGATTTATGAAGAATCTGCTATCACCATGAAAGAAGTCACATTTCTTAACCTAACAGTTCCATGATCAATTGCATTCTTCATCTCTTCTTTAAGAGAAATGACTAGTTTTAGGTCTTTTAGAGGGACACTTGCCTTGTCCTTCACTAATAACCATTACCATCTCCTTAAATTCTTGGAAGCACCAAAAATTTTGCACTAGATGGGGAAGCACATAATTCACCTACTACAATTTCTTGAGAGGTTTTATTTTAGGCATTAAAACCTTCCTCTCCTTTTGACCCATTGGGCTCGAGGGTTCTTGTACCCCCATCCATAAATGAAAAGAGTCGCATAAATTAAACCCACACTAATTGGCATAAATAAAAATAGATAACGAAATAGAAATATGCACAAAACACTACCACATATGGTACATCAACCACACACATGAAAGGAAGAAAAAAGGAAAAAACATAAATGGTGTATTAGGATACCTATAGATAGATCAAACCTTTGTGGAGTAGGGATTTTCCCCCTTCACACTAGTATCCCTTGAAACCCTAGCTAGTCCTTTGTTATTCCACAACTCCTTTTCTTCCCAAACCTTCTACTCACATTTATTATAACAATGTCATTATGTAGGTTTCATTAGCTCTATTCAATTTTATGAATTTTTTCTTTATTTTTATCTATATGATAGTAAAAATGTTGGTAGTATTAACTATGACATAATTTTTCTAAGGGTTTTTATTTTCTATGTTATAGTAATATTTATAGAAATGTCTATGTACTTGTGTGGATTGAAAGTAACTATATTATTTTCTCTAAATTCTAGTTATGTTTAAGTCTTGCATGATGATAGTAATTATCTTCTATTTTCTCTAGATTGAATTATATTGTAAGATGCAAGTAATTTTAAGTTTTATATGGGTGATCCCACAAAGCTAGATTACAATTTCTGAGACGAACTAATTCTTTCTAAAATCACATATTTTTAGAAAATATAATGATTTAAGCCTTTAAAAGTTCCATTTTAAGGATTCCAATTGAAGAGGGTTTGATCAAATCTCCTTAGATCAAACCCCCTTGGATAGAACCTCGCTAGTTTTAAACCATGCCTATAAATGAGTCTCCTTTACACCTATCAAAATGCTGATAAAAAATCACTTTTGATTTACCTTTTGGGGAATCAAATGAATTCATTTAAAATTTATTTGAAATGATTATGGTATTCCTTGAAATGAGCTATCCCATGAATATAATTTTAATATATTTTGGTTTTATTATGTATGCATTTTTTTAGGTTTATTAAACATAGGTTTTTCACCAAAAATCAAGCTCTTTGTTTTGGACATGTGGAAAAATAGAAAATTATCAAAAGAAATAAATTAAAAATATTTTTGTGTTGGGTATTGATTCCCTTGATCCATTAAAAAAAAAAAATTGAATTTCGATACATACAGAAAAAGTTATGTTGTATACAGTCTGCCTATGTCTGAATTGCAATTGGTTTGACTTCAAAACTCTATTAAGGAAAAAATATTCAATAAAAGACTATGAGACCAAATGAAAGTGCTAGATATTGGAGTTAAAAATCTAAATTTGAAAAAATTAGAATTTTATTCTTCATACAAATAAAGTTATGTTGTATATGGTGAGCATCACTTTTTTAAAATGTTGTTTTCTGAAAAAAACCAGTTTTCGTGGGAGATGGAAAAAGAAGTGCAATTTTATTCCAAAAATTTTGAAAAAAATATTTTTAGAATCTAAAGACAAAATGTGATGAGACTCTAGTTTTCATCATCTTCAAATTCCTCATAGTTTAGCCGCTATAGGTGACCAAATGTGAAGATTTAGTTAAAAATAATAATTTCAATGTCCAGTTTGGCCAAAAATTGTAAACCACTATTGTGAGATCATCCATATGGGTCTATATGTTGTTTGTGATAGTGGTATTTTTTATGCTGTATAATGAGGTTTTTGATTATGACTTAGATGAGTCTAAGGTAATTGTATTTACTAAAACACTTTATGAATAAGAGTAAAATAGATGTCATGCTAGAATATACCATCACTAAACTAGAATTCTTGAATTATTTTGTTTCCTAATATTCTCATTCTAATGAATTCTTACTTAATTGGGGTTTAAGACTATTACTCTTAGTATATGATATCTATGGATGAAAAGGAAACAATTGGTTGGGACCATCTTGTACCACTAAAATCTTGACAAGTTACCTTATAAATCATAAATGACTATGAATGCCATTAATATTTTAAATTCTTTGGGTTCTTTCTTTCACAATATGTGTATATGTATGTATGTATATGTATGCATGCATATATATGAGTGTATATATCTATGTATATATAAGTGTCTATTTATACATGTATGTGTTTGTCTTAATGGATCATGGGACTAGCCCTTACTCTCTTAGTAACAAAAACAAAATGTTGTTGTTCTTATTATATAATATTATGTGTTGTAAAAAATAAATTCATTATGAAATATCTCAAATTATAAGGATTAGTATCATGTATTCTTAGAAAGAATTAAAAGTAACTGATTATCAAAATTTTCCATGTAATAATGGAAACACTTCAAATGCAAGGCATTTGTTGTGCCATTGATTATAAATTCTATTTTCCATAGTAATATATAAGGTTAGCAATACTATCTTCAATCTAAAATGAGGATAGAAATAGGAGACCAAGTTATATAAATTAACTTTCATCAAATGAATGTTTTTTTATTATATAAACAGGGGTTAGGGCCCTAATCCCGTACAAAATAGAAAATTAGTAAGAACAAACATCAACCAGACAAGATCAACAAAATAGAGGAGATAGCCAAGGAAACAACACTACATCTCCTCACCCCAAACAAAAAAGAACAACATCAACCAAATTTCATGAGGTCATTACAAAAAATAAAGTATCTAAATACTAGTATAAACTTAACCAAACCATAATATCATTAACCCAAAAACTATCTAAAGGTAGGCAAAACTTATCATAAATTCTTAGATAGGGCATAACCATATTCATTCGTTGTTATAAAAGAGGAAACAATATAATTTTCAAACTCTTATTTTCCTTTGTAATAAGCGAAATCAAACATGAATCATCACTTATTTATTTGACCAAAATATCATTAAATAAATATAAAGTATACCATGAGACATTATTATAGTAAATGGATATTGGAATTTTAAGTCTACATGGAGACCAAGTAAAATTTAATATATTCAATATGATTAACCTATGCGATGTGTTGCAAATGATTTGTGTAGAGGAGTTAAACTAAACTTAGAGATAAATATGAAACAATAGTTTAATAATAAAAAAATAATTCTTAAATTATGCATAGTTTATTGTTTTCTAGCTAAATATGGAATAAGGTTTTATGTAAAAAATACATGAATTTGTTATAAGACATATTGGTTTAATAATTAATTATTGGTAATTATTTAGGATCTTTATATTAGAAAATAACATGTGTGTGATGTGATAATATTTTTTGTTAGATTATTTTTAATAGACCATTAAATTAATAGTTTATAAGAATGGAATAGTGATTTTTAGTTGTAAAAATAAGAAAAAATGAGACTATTATGTACATTCAAGCACACATCTAGTTATTTAAAGATCAAATGGAAATTCAAATGAATAATTTAATTTAAATTCCATTGGATCAAGAGGGATGATTCTCTAAACTTAACTAATAGTTTTGCAATCTAGGTGGGGTCAAGGCTCAGTAACAAATTATAAATAAAATATTCATTTTGAAGTCTATTGATAGAATAATCAAGTATCAATTGAAATAATTTGAAAATATAATGAGGACATGTAAAATGCATAAAATTTCTTAATAATATATTATTGTTATACTATTATAGTAACAATTTATGGGACCAAGCTCTATGGAGTAATTTGCAAGTTTACTCCACACACTTTGTGGGTGCTTAGATTTGGCGGGGCCAATTTTGGAAAGTATTGTGTTTGTTTCTTCCTCACTTTGTTGGCTGACATGGGTGGGGACAGAAAGCAAATTGAACCGAAGAGCTATGAAATCCATATGAAAAATGCTAAGGCTTGGAACAAGATAAAAATTGGAGGTCTTTTCCCTTTTCTAGAGAAGCTTCATGGTTCTGATCTGGAGGCTACAAATCTTTTTGCCAAAAATTGGCATGATGGCAACCTGACTCTCTTCGGCAGGAATGTGGAGCTCAACGAAGATTTAATTGCCAAAGTTACGAGATTACCCATTGATGGGAAGAAGTTTTTTAGGGACAGGGCTTACTCCGATGAAGCTGTTATCAAATTCCCCAAAAATGACAAGGAAAAGAAAAATTTGGTCAAGATTGCGAATAGTTATTTTGATGTAGACTCCATAAAATCTATCTAGAGAAAGGTCCTTCGGGCCATCATGGAGTATATCACAGTGGATGGGCATTTCACTAAAGTCTACGGGTACCACTTCACCCTCCTCAACCATTTTTGCCACAAGGTAAGGGTTTCTATCCCTTATTATCTCTTATGCTCTCTGAAGAAAAGTTTGGAGGACAATAAAAAGAATTCCAAAAGATTTCCTATCCTTCATACTAGGTTAATTAGGCTTATTGTTGAATATCTGCATGAGCATGCCCCTGCTACCTCGGAAGCCAACCTTGATGTTGATAGTGATGATACTAAGCCCAGTGGCTTAGATTATTTGCCTAACCCTAGCCCTGGCCCAAAAGCCCATAGTTTGCATGTTGGCCGTTCCAGGGTTCCGAGTAAAATCCGAGTTGCGCTTGAGCCCAACTGTCCTCCTCCTAAGTCCAACCCTGCTAGCAAAACCTCCCAGGCTAAAAGCCTTGTCTCTTATACCGAAGAGTCCTCCAAGCCGGAGGAAGCTGATATCAACTCTTCTAAGCGTTGTGTGGGCCTTGTTCCGGACATTCAGAATGTCAACAATTCCCCTATTAACACTAGTAAAGAGCCTTCCCTTGACTTTCTGTACTTGGCTAAAACCAACTCCGAGTCCCATTCTAAACTTCTAGAATGGACCTTTTCTGAAATCAATGAGCTTAAAATTAAAAATTTGGCTCTGCAAAGCAAGATTGAGGAAATGGGTGTCATAATGGTGGAGTTGGGCAAGAAAGATGTGGTGCATAGTAACAGGATCACTGATAATGATGTTGAGGGCCTAAGGATTAACATCAGAACCATTGCAGAACAGAACAACCGAATAGCAAGACACAATGCTATAATAATCAATGCAATGATTGAAAAGCTTGACAAAGCCCAATAGGGATCCTTGGTGGTTGATCTAGAAGATATTGAAGATAAAAGCTAGGAAACTGATGCAAGCATTTCTAGAAGAACTCGTGCCAATTTGAAGCGAAAGGCCCCTTTAACCCCAAAAATGGTTCAAACCTTCAAGAAGGGGGTTACTGATATGCAGGTTTTGGAGGCAGAGACAGAGACTGTCCTTAGGACTCTAAAGTAATTCTGTGCTTCTTTTTCTGTTGTCCTTTCCTTTCTGACCCTCCTGGTCTTTTTTGCCTGCTCCCTGCTGGTTTTTTTTGGGCAGCTGTTATTTTTTGGTGGACCCTTGGTGGTCTTTTCTCTATTTTGTAAACTTTGTGGTTTCGGGTCCTTGTAAAACCCGTTTTACCCTTTTATCAAAAACAATTTACATGATGAAATTAATACGAGAGTTTTGAGTAGACATGACATCGTTGTTGCAATCTCAAGCTTCATGGTTATCAAGTAGCAATTGATAAATGAGAAAATTATGATGACACTGACAATTTCTTCATGCATATTTAATTACCTAGACAACTAATATTTAATTGATGCAAGAAATAAAAAATATCCAAACAACAATTAGTTGAGCATTGTAAATATGTGATTATTCAAGTGATTGTTGATACGCACATGAGCCTATTAGATCAAGTGACACTTGGTATTTATGTGGAACTCTAAATTAACTAAGCTAGATAACTAGACTTGTGGCTCAAGTATGTATTGAGTTGAACATGAAACATGACCATTTCTAATGATAAAGAGGGTAATTAAAACATATTCTAGGAAGTAAGCTATTGGTTCCTCTTGCTAATTGCTTGAAATCCTCTTAACAAATAGATAGTTCTTATTACATACTTCAAGTAGTTGGCCAATGAAAAAGAGATAATTATAACCCTATTATCCTCTACACTTCAGGCTCTGTAGGATCTAGGGGATCACCTTCAATAACTTTGGATATGAGAATTAGACATGATTACGTCACAATTCTTAGTAGGTAAACACTATACAAAAAACCAAGGGTTTATATGTCTACACCCATGACTAGTTATTCCCTTATCACTATCATAGCTTTAGTATTAAGTTTAAAATAATTATAAATAAATTACAAGATGGATAGGGTTTGAATTTGGCTTTGTAAATTTGAGTGTTATTTATAATATTAAGAAAAAATATTAAAAATGGATAGGTTCCTCTCCAAGGTTACAGAGTCAACAACTTGCATACACCCTTCACTACATTCTTAACATACTTTGCATACACCCTTCACTACATTCTTAACATACTTTGATGATCGTTCAATCATTAATACCCTAAATTAATAAGATCAACTAATAACTAACCGTATAACTCTTCTTAATAATCTATTCTACAACAACAATATTCTCATTATTTTTAATGAAAGAATTTATATTGCTCCTTGAACAAAAGATAACCCTAAAAATAACCTCTAGATGCAACAAATGTGCATGAAAAGCTTTACAATTCTTGATTGTATTACTAAAAAAATATCCCATTTCAAATTGAAGATGATATACACTAAGCACATGCAAAATAATCTATTCATATAAATTGCAATCAAAATATACAATGTAATTACATAATGATTTATAAGCATAATTTTTTTTTCCACACAAAAACCAAACTAATAGCCTACCCATTACAATGTTTCAAAATATAGAACCGCTACAACTAAGACATAAATTACAAGTTAAAGAGAAAGGAGAAGCCCAAAATCATTAACCACTTGACAAGCCTCTACGTCCTCCTTATCTACCTTTTCCTTTGCAAGCCTTTTACCTAGCTGTAAAAACATTTATATTGCCTGCATTTTCACTTCATAGTAAAAAAAAAGTTTACCCCAAAAAATTTACCCATATACTGACAGTAAAAATTTCACTTTATGAAACATTTTGACCTTCTAAAACCATCACTTTTTACGTGCAAGCAACCTGGAACTTTCTAAAACACTTGTCCAGCAACCATACTTTGAGCATTTCACCTATAACACTTTATGTATTTTACTCGCATTTTCTTCTTACAATCTAAATGCTTCCCATTATTAATTTGAATTCCCCCAGTCTTTATATACCATGTCAATTTAAAAAAACATAATAGACTCCCCAAAATTGACCAAAACTATTTCAAAGATGTGCAGTTATTTTTTTTGATTGATTGATACCATAAAACCATAAAAAATACTCACCAAATTAATTCTTTAGGTAAGAAAATATGTTCTATGAAATTTTAAACCATAGAACAGAAATATTTAACCAATAAATGCTTCTAGAAAGTTGTACAAACATTTCCACATAAGTATCCACATTTTATGCTACTTTACAAGCTTTTTGTAGGTTAAAATGTTGAGAAACAACCTCCAAAATAATGCTTGAAAAGTTGCAGGTCATTTTTACCACTTTTGGGTCATTTTACAGTTGTGTAGGGGTGTTTTCATTGCTGCTAGGCACTTAAGAATGCTCAAAACAAAAAACACAAAAAAAAAAAGATACCGGGACATTATTAATGGTCTAGGCAACATTAACAATAAAAATCGTTCTCAGACCCTTCCCATGTGATTAAAATTCTTGGGGCAACAACCAATCAAAGACCAGCACATAAGTTAATAACAACACAGTTTTTCCTTTTTAATTTCCATTCAAAAATGTCATTTGAATGATGTAATGTTGTAGGAAATAATGCAAGCACATACTTCACTTCACACCCCGTTTTTCTTTTTAGTTTTTCCATGTTAAAATGTGTTGGGTAAAGTAATTTGCTAGAAATATTTGATTTATGATTTTTTTTTTAAACTATTGAAAGCTTATCTTAATTTTCCTTTCAAATGCTTATCTTAACTTTCCTTTCAAATGCCTATCCCTCATCTTTTTAAGGTAAATTAATATTTGACAACAACAATTTAGTCTATAATGACAATTTAAACATTCAAAATATTTTAATAATTTGCAAAATTTAAGTTTTACAAAGCGGACAATTTAATTTTCTAGTAGGTCAAATGATGGAACCGATGTCACATGTGCATATAACCTTCAGAGAATGTGAAAAATTTGGAGGGTCATTATTAATTGTGTAGATCATTGTACAATTGCTAAAAATTGCACAAAGTGTTTTTTGAGGTCTCTGCATTGTAAATTAGACCTTTTAGCAAGGCACTTAAAAAATTTATGGTTTAGGCCTTGAAAGTCTTCTAAAAGCCCAAAAATAGAAACGTAGACTACTACACGGGTCATCACTATAATTGAGCCATTTGAAACTTTTTATGGAGCCCTTCAAACCTGCTTTTAAATGGCAACACATTAAAATTTGCTTCAAAACTCATTGAGCCACGAAAATGAGTTTACAAACTCATGATGAATTACAAAAAAAATCTACCAACTATATTTTCTTGCCACAAGGCTCAAAAATAGTGCTTTGTAGCTAATCCGAGGAAAGATAAGCACTATAAATGAAAGAAATTTCTAGCTACTAACATAGTCTACTAATTAGATCTACTTTTTTTTAGTTCATATAAGTAAACTTGGTAAATAAGAAAATTACACTCCCTAATACATAGTCCAGAACCATAAGTAAAGTTGATGAGTCTCCCTAATACATAGTCCAGAACCATATCATTGTGAGCATTTATACAGTGTATCAAGAAAAAGATTTAACATGGAAATGCATACACTAAAATGACCACCATTAATTGGTGGATCTTTAATAATATGAGCTTTATAGAAATAGAATCTAAAACGCCATGAGATATAGAAGAACGTTCCTCATGCATATCACTAGCATATGTTAGCTCATAAATATATGTAAAAGAGATATGCTTTCCAATTATATCATCACCTATGAATGCACACAGAACTTTGAGCGGAGACAGAGGAGAGGGAGTGAATATACTTGTTTACTCAAGAGAGAATGGAAGAGAGCCCATTAGCTTGCATAGAATGCCTTCCCTAACGCTATCTAGGCCTTCTCAATCATCAAAACATTCATCACAATCACCAAAACATTCATCAATAGCAACAAAACCGAGAGCTTCAAAAAACCCCTCAAAAGCGTCTTCCAGGTTTTCCACAGCAGATTTACCCCCATTAGCAAGCTTTTCCAGAATGTGTTTGCCCCCATTAGCAAGCTTTTCCAGAATGTGTTTGCACCTGGTTGGGCGTTGAGCATGTTTGGGTAGACCATAAAAATACATGTCCAAATTAACTTTACAGGTCTCACGCCGATATTTCCATTTCAGATTGTTTTTGTTGCAATCCATGCAACTGTATTTTTGGTCTTTAGCATCAAGGTCCTGATTTCTATGCAACATGCACCGCGGGTGAAGTTTCAAATGATCGCTGCGAGACTTGAATGCAAACCCACGAAGTACCCCTCCGCAGCCGCTGCAATGGCGACGGCGCAAAAGAGTCCTTCCGTGAAATTTAAACGGGTGGTGGCTGAAAAAGGGATGGACGTATTCATCAGCCAAAACAGCACATGCCTCGTGTAAAATGAATTTAGGACACAATGGGCATTTAAATCCGATATTGGTCCCAAGTTCTTTGCATCCGCTGCATTTGTAATCGGAAAGTCCTTCCTCCCTGCAAAGATTATGCTTATGGCGGCTACTGTTGAAAACCTGGTTTTCCTGAGGTGAGTTTGATGCCATTGTGTGAAGATGTATGATCATTGTCAACGTCAATGATAGTTTTATTCACACAGATGCATACTGCGCTGTTTAATTGTTTTAGTTTTTAACCTTTTTTCAGGATTGTAGGCTTTATTCCAATTTTTTTATTTTTTTTATTTTTTATTTTTCTATCACATCTGTAAAAAACACAAAAAAATAAATAAAATCAGAATATTCATCAAATCTTATTTTCTTATCTATTTTAGAAGATCAATAGTTAAGTTTCTAAAATAGATAAGAAAAAATCTAAAATCATAAAACTAAAAATAGAATAATAATATTTTAATAATTATAATATTATAATATCAATATTTACAATAAAATAATAATAATAATTTAATATAACAATAACTAGTATACATATATTAATTAATAATATATAATAAAAATCTCAAAAGTTATCATTAGAGAAGTGTCTATTGAGTTGAGGAAAAATGCTTACATCTTCATTAATATTAATTTCAAAAGTAATATATATGATTTCATTGTTTCTTTTCAAAATAAATATAATTGTGTAAAAACAAAGATTAAATGTTATAAAAATATGAATTTCAATTTTTTATAATTAATATTTTTTCTTTACTTAATATTGTTCTTCTTAAATTTTAAATATAAAATATTTTTTAAATTTGTTTTGATCTTTTTCAAAAATATAAAATTATTAACTCTATTTTTTTTAATTTTCAATGTATTAGATTATTTTACTTTAGATTTAAAAATATTACATAACAATTTATTGTTTTTTTTATAACTATTCTATGTTTTATTTTGTTTTGTTTTTTATAAAAATATAATAAATATTATATATTTATGCATATTTTATTATTTTATTGATGAAATAATAAAACATACTTTCAATAAATTACAAATATTAATTCTTAAATAATCTTAAAAAATGTAAAACAACTCTTAAGTAAATAGAAAAAGTTTTTCAAATAAAAAAAAGGTTATCAAGGTGAATAAATTAATCTTTATCTCATTCTTATTTAAACATGAAGTTAGCTTTCACCAAACCGTAAAATTATACTTGTTGCTTTCACTGTTTAACCTTTCAGTGTAATAATAATATAATAATTTAATATAATATGAAAATAATAATATTAATAATATAATTATATTAACTAGCACTTGCATCTGAAGAGGTTCAAGGATTAGGTGGATAGATTATTTTCACTTAGATAAATCTAGATTTTTTTGTTTACAAAAATTGAGTATTATTTGATTTTGATTTTTTGAAGATTTCACATGATATTTTTGAGGAAGATACATCTAGATTTTTCTTTTACAAAAAATGGGTAATATTTGATTTTAAAGATTTCAAGTGATATTTTGGAGGATTTTACTATTATATGACAATTGATTTAAAACTTATTTTTCCACAACTCAACAATGATTTAATGGTGAGAAAATCTTGTTTTTAGACATGAGAATAAATTTTGATCTTGCAAATTAGTTAATTAAAATATATTAAGAATTTTAATATATAAAATAATAGTAATATTAATAATATAATATCATGATTCAATATAATATTAAATAAGATTTAATATAATTTTAATTGATTATGTTAAATGAGAATATTATATTATTACTATATTATTAATAGTAACATTATATTCTTATAATTAATAAAATATTATTATTCTTTTATTTATAATATTATTAATATATATAATATTATCATTATATTATTTTTATTATTATTAATTATATTAATAAATATGATATAGTATTCTAATTTATAGTCTTTTTGTATTATATATAAGGCGGTCACAAAAAGACATAATTAGTTACATCGAGATATACAGAAGCAAGAGGCCAAGCCTCACAGCAAGAGTAGCAAGATAACTACATATCAGAAAGTCCTATACAAAGATACCGAAAGGTAATCAAAAAACTAATGTAAGATATCATCATGGGTGTCAATCTAGGCTGTCCACCCCATAGATCCCTCCATCCACACAATGTTTTTGTTCTCCTAGATTTGAGCAAGCATAAGGAATTGGTCATTTTTGGAGTTCTTGTTATTCTTAACCTCCTGGATAAGCATTTTGCAAGTCCTCTCGAAGATCTGCAGGTTATCCATATTCCCCCTCCATTCATATACATCCTTCATCTCATAGATGAAGAAAGTGGCATATCCCCTTTAGGAACCTTTTGAGCTTTTTCTTATCATCATCATGGTGTTTTGATACCTTTCCTCATTCCCACATTTCCAAATCTACCATAAGATATTAGAAGAGAGAATGTTCCAAAACAAATTAGTATCCTTATTTAGCCCATCAATATGCCTAGTGATGATTTCAAGAATATTAATAATCATAGGATAAGTGATACCAAACATATGCCAAATTTCCTTAGCAAAAATACGGTCAAAGAGAACGTGTCTTCTTGAATTAGGCATTCTGCACAAGGCATTTTGCACAAGTTACAGTAATCAGTCGCAGAGTTATCTTTTCTAATTGGGAGTCTGTCAAGAACCGACAGCCATTTAAAACATTTTATTTTAGGCTCAATAGAGCCTTTCCATAATATATCAAAATAATTCTTCCAAGAGCAGATGTCGAGGGTGGTGTACCAAACATAATTGACATGGTCAATGATGGCATCATTATATCCAATCACCTTGTAAACATTTTTGGCTTTGATTCTGGATATAATGGTTCCATCCTACCATTTACAGTTTAAATATCTATGAAAGTCCAAATGACAAGTAGTAGGTAAGTCCTTGGTAGCTTTAAGAATCATATTATAAGTTTTCTTCTGGGAGGTCGGGATATCAAATTTGCTTCTGAGCTCATCCCAACTAATTAATCTATCATGCTCAAAGAGGTCAGCTAATTGAGAAATGCCCCTATTATTCCAGTATCTAGTAGAGCAGCCTTGGGAAAGGGCGAGGGGTTTGCCAGATAAGTGTAAGTTCCACCAGATGGATCTTTCACCATATAGTTGACAATCATCATGGAAGGCCTTGTTAGTAATATAACTCCTAACATGATTCCAAGGTTTCCATATGGATCTAAAGATAGTAGATCCTTGCACAACAATATATATTCTATTAATATATATTATTTTATAATATTTAATATACAAATATAAATTAATGTAGAATTTTTTGAAAAATAGAATATAATTTTTAAAAAATTTTAAATATCTAAAACAAGATTGTTTTGAATATTTTTAATTTGAATTTACAAACTTACCATGAATTGTAATAGTAAATTTAAGATTTTTGTATTTAATATTAAATAAATGATGAAGAATTGAGGATAATGATACAAGACAATGTGATTAATCTTCTATTGTTTTTGTCATTTTCTATTTTTATTTTTAAAATGATTTAACAATTTAAAAGTAGATGTTTTGTTTAAAAAATAAAGAAAAAAAAAAAAAGTTTCTAAGATTGAAATGAACAATGCACTTATATATTATTAATATTTCAATTCTAATAAATTTAAAATTAGTTTTATTTCTTTCTTTAATTAATTATTTATTAATTAATAAGTTTGTTGTTTATTAAATTCATGTTTGTGATGGCAACAAATGTTGCAAAATATTAGGAGGAGGATGTTTTGGAAGCTCTGCTATGCGGGGGTTTTGGCCCGTGACTTGTGAGCCCGGGTGCATGAGGGGAGGTGGTTGCTATTGTGGGGGTAGTTTTTCATCGTTTCTTGTGCTTTGAATTTGCTATGTGTTATGCAATTTATCAATTTTTTTTTTGGGTGAGGTTCGTGTGTAGCTTGCTGTCTTGGTATTGCTTGTGGGGAGGTGCATCAATCTTGTGGGTCTTGTGTAGTGTCTCTCCGTTTGGGTCCTTGCGTCGATTGAGTAAGAGTTTATTTGGGTTGGCATGTTGATTATTTTAATGAAATTATTAATGTTGGTTAATCATTTATTATAGTTGGTAACTTGAATGTCGTTAGTTAGTAGTTTGATTTAATCACGTGTATTATTGTTGAGGATAAAACAATTAAAGTATTAGATTAAATTACAAATATTAATTCTTAAATAATCTTAAAAAATGTAAATCAACTCTTAAGTAAATAGAAAAAGTTTTTCAAATTAAAAAAAAGTTATCAAAGTGAATAAATTAATCTTTATCTCATTCTTATTTAAACATGAAGTTAGCTTTCACCAAACCGTAAAATTATACTTGTTGTTTTCACTGTTTAACCTTTTAGTGTAATAATAATATACTAATTTAATATAATATGAAAATAATAATATTAATAATATAATTATATTAACTAGCACTTGCATCTAAAGAGGTTCAAGGACTAGGTGGATAGATTATTTTCACTTGGATAAATTTAAAATTAGTTTTATTTCTTTATTTAATTAATTATTTATTAATTAATAAGTTTGTTGTTTATTAAATTCATGTCTGTGATGACAACAAATGTTGCAAAATATTAGGAGGACGATGTTTTGGAAGCTCTGCTATGCGGGGCTTTTGGCCCGCGACTTGTGAGCCCAGGTGCATCTACTTGCATGCTTTCATACGTTCGTTGGCTGCTCAAATCTGTTTGTTCTACATGAGGGGAGGGTGCTTACTATTGTGGGGGTAGTGTTTCCTGTTAGAGATCGTTTCTTGTGCTTTGAATTTGCTATGTTTTTTGCAATTTACCAATTTTTTCTTTGGGTGAGGTTCGTGTAGCCTGCTGCCTTGGTATTGCTTGTGGGGAGGTGCATCGATCATGTGGGTCTTGTGTAGTGTCTCTCCATTTGGGTCTTTGGGTTGATTGGGTAAGAGTTTATTTGTGTTGGCATGTTGATTATTTTAATGGAATTATTAATGTTGGCTAATCATTTATTATAATTGTTAACTTGAATGTCGTTAGTTAGTAGTTTGATTTAATCACTTGTATTCTTGTTGAGGATAAAACAATTAAAGTATTAGATTTAATCATCAAATTTAACTATGGGAAGTATCCCCGTTTGTGTTTGTTGTTTTGTCATTGTTTGTCAATGTCATCTATCTATACCTTGTTCGTGTTTGTGGGTATATGGCTATTTTGATATCGTCAAATAGCTTCTTTCAATTAAATGATGTTTTTGATGAGGATAGTTAAATAATTAAATTATTTTTGTTGTGAATGTCATTAATTCTTGTAGAAATTAAAATTTGTTAGTTAATATAATTAATGATTATTTATTTTAAGTAGACATTAATTTCCTTATTAATATTACATATTTTAAATTATTGATGGTATATCATCTAATTTAAATATATGTAAATTAATAAGTTGTATTTATACATTATTTAACTTAAGACATTATTATTATTATTATTATTATTATTATTATTATTATTATTAATTATAGTTTACTATGATGGTCTATTTTATTTTAGCATGTAAACTTTGTGCTTTCGGTCCCTCTAAATCCTATTTTTTCCACTATAAAAAACATTGGGCTATTTAATTTAATATTAAATCGTAATTGTAGCATAGTTTAAATTGTTTATTAATTTATTTTGGATAATATTTATTGTTATAATATTAATTATATTTTAGCATGTAGATTATATTGTTGAATTTTTTTAAGAAATAGTTAGAAAAGGAAATTTGGGTGAAACTGTTTAATTGAAATTGGAAAAAGTGAAATTTAATGCAAGTAGCTATTTTTCATGTGGAGTAAATTTTGGAAATTGATGGCAACTTTCTGATTAACAAATGCTCTCGGCAATTCACATTTTTGAGTTTTTCTAGAAAAATTGTAATATCTGTATTTCCTTTGAAAATTAATAATAAAGGAATTAAGAATATTAGTTTCTCTGGAAATTTGGTTCTTTGAAATTGGATCCAGTTGCTATGAATCTCAAAAAGTTGAGGAAGTACGTAGCTCGTTGGAAGCATTCGACATAGTAATTCATCTCAATATATTTATCAGGCGAAGGATTCCAGATAGCAACATAAAAATTTATTATTTTGTTATTTTTTGTTAAGAGATAAATGAAATTTTGAAATTGTATTATGCTTGCTTGTCGAAAATTTTGTGCAAAGAATAATGTATTTATGTGAGATTTGAATTATCGATATTGTGAAATCGTTTTTCTCTGTTGTTGTTTAAATATCATCTACAACCTATTGATTTAACCTACCTCTTGGTTGGAAAAGCTTTTGAAACTCATTTCATTTTTATATATTTGTTTCCACTTGGAATCCATTTTGTTTATGGATATTTCTCATCCAATTACATTGTGATTTTCTCTTTATCAAAGTTCTTCCTTATTTTATTTTGGTTGTCTTTTGCGATCCTCCGATTATTGTATTCTGCCATTCTTTTGCCTATGCATCTTCTTCATATATATATATATACATATATATATATATATATATATATATACATATATATATATATATACATATATATATACATACATATATATATATAGGTAGATATAAATACATAATATATATATACATATATATACATATATATATATATATATTATGGACTACAAATTTTTTGTGTGGGAATTTCATAGTGGGAATTTCGTAGTGCTCATGGCTTTGTTTTAAAAGTATTGGGGGGTCTACAATGTTATGCCATTGGCGTCCCCATCCTTCCCTTACCCCATTGGTATGACTTTGTCCATTCTCCCTGAGAATGACTGTGCATCAGCTTATGGCTCTTGTGCATAGCCATTTAAGGAAGGGTCATGCCCTTATAAGTTTCCTATCGTGTGGCTTCCTTTGTTTATATATATATATATATATATATGTTGTGTGGGTCTGCAAATAAATCTTCGCTCTGTTATTTTAGGAGCTCAAAAATGTTCTCAATGAAATTTTAATGAAGTTTTTTTTAATGGTAATATATATATATATATATATATATATATATATATATATATATATATATATATATATATATATATATATATGTATGTATTGATTCTGTTAGGGAGATATAGTTTTATTAAACCTACTTTTTGATGATATGTACAGTAGCATTAGCACAGTAAAATGATTTAATTTTAAATGTCAGGTCTATATATATATATATATGTATGCATGTATGTATATATCTATAATTATATATATATTTAGGGTTGTGCAAATGTGATTTTTACTTCAGAATTAATTGAATAGAAATTTATTTTGATAAAACTCATATTTGAGTAAGGTTTTATTAAACTTTTATTTTATAAATGAATATGTAAATTAGATTTAATGATTATGGAAAATTTAGATTTAAGGATTATTCTGATTTGGAAAAAGAAATAAAACAAGATAATAAATATTGTGTACAATTAATTTCTAAAAATATACAAAAAATATATATATTTATTTTCATAGTTAAACCTAAAATACTTAATTTCCATAGTGTATTTGACGGTTAGAATGAATTGTATAAATTATAGTTTAGCTCTATTAACTGATTTTAAATGATGGAATTATTATTTGATATGCAATATGATTATTCATGATTAAGTTTAATATTGATTGGAAAACATTAGTATACTTTGCACATTCAATAGGGAGATAAATTCATTATGTGTTTGATTATTTAAAATGGCATACTTAGCATGTTCATAGATAAGTAGTTGATGTAATGTGTTAGTGTTTTAGTAGGGTATTAATCATTTGTTAAACTTTGTCATTATTTCAATTGGAATGATGTATCATTTGCATGTGCTATAATTATAAATGAGAATATTTGTTGATGATCTATTTGATAAAGGAAGAGTTATATGTGGTTACGTTTGGAATTTTGGTGATGACATTCCTTCCATTAGCAACTAGCATTATTGTTGGTTCTCTTTGTTATTCTTGTGTCTCTAGAAGTGAAGCCTCCTTGTGTTCATTTTATGTATTGATTGTGTGTATTTATTGGGCTTTGTGATGTAGTCTTGTTAGCCCTATTTATTTTTTATTGTTGTTGTTGTGTGTGGGTCTTTCTGTCATGTCCTAGCATGGGGGGTGGGCCTTCGAATCCACATTGTTGGGTGGAATGTGCTACACAGCCATTGGATTCCCCGCCGATGATCGTGATGTTGTAGAGATCTACCTGTTGTAGTGGTTCTTGATCTTTCCAGTGTTGGCGATAGTTTTTGCGTTATGATCTATATTTCCTTTAGATGGACCTCATTATGTATCTATGAACCCTAATCCTATTCCTGCACAAACATGATAATAAAACACATTAGTAAAATCATATGCAAGATAAAACAAGGATTCCCCATGAAATCCATCTACAAGGGTTAAAATAGGAAAAATGAAGAACAAGACATAAAAAACAGTGAAATCCTAATTGAGCAAAAAAACTCTTGATCCCATGAGGTAATTGGTGCCAATTGATGTGTCTAAATTGGCCCTTTCCCAACTCCTTTGTTTGATGGAGATTGATCCACTTTGTTGATGAAGAACAAAATGAGTTCTTGAGAAAACCTGTAATAACCTAGCTATGGTGATGGCATTGAAAAAAATTGTAATTTCTGTATTTCCTTTGAAAATTAATAATAAAGGAATTAAGAATATTAGTTGCTCTCGAAATTTGGTTCTTCGAAATTGGATCTAGTCGCTATGAATCTCATAAAGTTGAGGAAGTATGTAGCTCGCTGGAAGCATTCAACACAATAATTCATCTCTGAATATTTATCAGGCGAAGGGCTCTAGATAGCAACAGAAAAAAATATTATTTTTGTTCTTTTCTATTAAGAGAGAAATGAAAATTTGAAATTGTATTATGCTTGCTTGTCAAAAAATTTATACAAAGAATAATGTATTTATGTGAGCTTTGAATTATTGATTTTGTGAAATCATTTGTCTTAGTTGTTGTTTAAATATCGTCTGCAACCTATTGATTTCGCCTACTTCTTGGCTCTTGTCCATCATTATTTCATTTATTATTTTAGATGTATGAGTTTAGTTGGCAAAGCATCTGGAAACTCAATTCATTTTTGTATATTTGTTTCCGAATCCATTCTATTTATGGGTATTTCTCATCCAATTACATTGCTATTTTCTCTTTATCAAAGATCTTCCTTATTTTATTTTGGTTGTCTTTTGTGATCCGACTATTGTATTCCACCATTCTTTTTCCTATGCATCTTCTTCATATATATATATAGGTAGATATACATACATACATACATACATTCATACATACATACATACATATATATATATATATATATTATGGACTGCAAATTTTCTGTGTGGGTATTTCGTAGTGCTCATGGCTTTGTTTTAAAAGTATTTGGGGTGTCTCCAGTGTTACACCATTGGCATCCCCATCCTTCCTGTACCCCATTGGTACGACATTGTCCATTCTCCTTGAGAATGACTACACAGCAACTTATGGCTATTGTGCGTAGCCATTCAAGGAAGGGTCGCACCCTTATAAGTTTCTTGCCATGTGGGTTCCTTTGTTTATTATATATATATATATATATATATATATATATATTGTGTGGGTCTACAAATAAATCTTCACTCTACTCTTTTAGGAGCTCAAAATTATTCTCAATGAAATTTTAATGAAGTTATTTTTTAATGGTAATATATATATATATATATATATATATATATATATATATATGTATCAATTCTGTTAGGGGGATATAGATTTATTAAATATGCTTTTTGGTGATATGTAGAGTAGCACTATCAGAGTAAAATGATTTAATTTTAAATGTCAGGTATATATATATATATATGTATGTATGTATATATATAATTATATATATTTGGGGTTGTGCAAATGTGATTTTTACTTCAGAATTAATTGAATAGAAATTTATTTTGATAAAACTCAGATTTGAGCAAGGTTTTATCAAACTTTTATTTTAGAAATGAATATGTAAATTAGATTTAATGATTATGGAAAATTTAGATTTAAGGATTATTCTGATTTGGAAAAAGAAATAAAATGAGATAATAAATATTGTGTACGATTAATTTCTAAACATATACAAAAAATATATATTTATTTTCATAGTTAAGTTAAAATACTTAATTTCCATAATGTATTTGAGGGTTAGAATGAATCGTATAAATTGTAGTTTAGTTGTCTTAATGAATTTAAATGATGGAGTTATTATTTGATATGTAATATGATTATTCATGATTAAGTTTTATATTGATTGGAAAACATTAGTATACTTTACACGTTCAATAGGGAGATAAATTCATTATGTGTTTGATTATTTAAAATGGCATACTTAGCGTGTTCATAGACAGGTAGTTGTTGTAATGTGTTAGTGTTTTAGTAGGGTATGAATCATTTGTTAAACTTTGTTATTATTTCAAATGGAATGATGTATCATTTCCATGTGCTATGTTTATAAATGAGAATATATGTTGATGATCTATTTGATTAAAGAAGAGTTATATGTGGTTACGTTTGGAATTTTGGTGATGACATTCCTTCCTTTAGCAACCAAGGTTGTTGTTATTTCTCTTCGTCATTCTCGTGTCTCTGGAAGTGAAGCCTCCTTGTGCTCATTTTACGTATTGATTGTGTGTGTTTATTGTGCTTTGTGATGGAGTCTTGTTAGCCTTGTTTATTTTTTATTGTTGTTGTTGGGTGTGGGTCTTTCTATCATCTCCTAGCATGGGGGGTGGGCCTTCGAGTCCACATGGTTGATTGGAATGTGCTATGCACCCATTGGGTTCCCCACCAATGATCGTGATGTTGCAGAGATCTACCTGTTGTAGTGGTTCTTGAGATTTTCAGTGTTGGTGATAGTTTTGGTGTTATGATCTATATTTCCTTTAGATTGACCTCATTATGTATTTTTTTAATTATGGATGTATCATATTTGTATTGATGCACTCTTCTTTTTCTATAAGGGAAGTGAAATGTAATTGAATCAATGTATTTATAATGTGTTGTATCTATGGAAATATGATCCACAATTGTAATATTGCAATATATATTTTCTATGTAATAAATATGGTATGTATCATTTTCATCTCAATTAATTATGAATGGGTGTATATGTTTATCTGTATACTATATTGAGCAATGTATGTTTCTATCACTTTATTCTTGGCATTTAAATTATAACGATGTTAAGTGGTTGGGAGCGAACGCGAGTAATGCAACCATGTAACCCCATGGGATTAGTTAGTTGATGCTATGGAATTATCTTAATGTTGTATGTTTATTTAATCATTGGTTAATGCATTGTTGTTTCTTAAAAAAAGGAAATTGTTTCATTTATTGTTAGTTGTTGTGTCCTACGGGGTTTGTGTGGTGGGGTGTTACATCTTTCTTGATCATGTGGTGGAACCTGTGGCCTATAAGGCAGTGCTCTGGTTTGTTGTTGAATGGACTTTTGGGGTGTTTTGAGAGGGGGCTCCCCTTCCTCTTCAAGGCTCGATGATGAGCATATGGCAATGATGAAGGACTCAGATGTTGGAGGTTTCTTTCATTCCAAGGGTTCAAACATTCCTAATATTAACGTTTTTTTGGAGCAGAGTCAAGAGAGGCTAGCTTTTGTGCTCCAACCTGATTTGATCATGGAGGATGTACAGTATTATTCCAATCATTCTCTTTTCTGTAAATTCTTGGGTATGAAATTTTTTCTTCCATTTTTGGAATCATGGGCCAAGTGGACCTAGAATCTAGAGGGGGAGATGGAAGTGATGCTGCTAGCTAATAATTATTTATTGGTTGTTTTTCATTCATGGCGGATCAAAATAGGGTTTTTGAAGGGGGGCCCTATTTTCACAACTAGATTGGTCTCTTTATGAAACCTTGGCATATGGGGTTCAACCCTTCTGAAGAACTCCCAAATTGTGTTCCCGTTTGGGTGCATTTAGCTCGGTTCCCTTCTGAGTTTTGGAGGGATGATATCCTACATTCAGTTGCTATGTTACTAGGGAAACCAATGGGGGCCTATGAATAAACATAGGACAAGAGGTTAATGACCTTCGCTTGCATGTGTGTCGAAATCGATTTAAGTAACCCTCTTCTTGATTCTATGGAGATTCATGTGGATTCTTTTTCTTGGTTCCAACAACTGGACTATGAAACTCTTCTATTTTGTTGTCGATTTTGTCATGAGTACGGCCATTTGTCAAAAATATGTCCTAATTTTTGTTCCCCATATCCCCAACCTTCTCAAAACTCATCTTTGGTTGAAAAGGGAAAGGCTCCTGCTCAGGATGTTGATATGGACAAGGAAGTATTTATTCCTGTGAGACCCTAGAACAAGAATCGTGGTCAGAAGAGATCTTTTAAGGAAAGGCAGGAGGGTGATACCTTTAATATATTTGAGGTTTTGGATGACCTTATTCAACAAGAGGTGAATCTGGGTTTGATCGTTCTAGATCAAGTGGTCTCAAAAGTGGTCCCGGAGGGTAATAACCTAGAATTTATTTGAAGCTCACAAGACGTTGGTGAATCTAAAATGGGCACGACGCTGTGTGAGACTACTCCTACAACTCATGAGGCCTTAGAGAGTATGGAAAGGTCAAGGGGGAAGCTGCCTCCCTCATTGGTGCTGGCGGAGTCAAACTCGGATAAAGGTGGCAAAGATTCTCCTACTTTGGGTCTTGTTCATAAAATTTTAAGGTTGGGGCTTCTAAGAAGGCCTCTAACATTGGGAGAAAGAAGGATTTAGAGAAGATTAAGATAATAGGGGAAACTTTGATGAATCAAGATCTGTGAAGACTCTTCATTCTCACTTTTCCAATAGTAAAAAATGATCGTGCTCTCATGGAACATAAGAGGCTTGAACAGTTGCCCTAGACAAAAAGAATTTCTAGATCTGGTGAGGAATCATTCTCTTGACATGTTTTTTATTCAAGAGATTAAGTTATCTATTGATGCCATGTTTGGGATGTTTCCTAAGTTGTGGGGGCACGGTCAGTGTCAGTGCATTGGTTCCCAAGGTAGTGCTGGGGGTTTGGCTTGTTTGTCGAACCCTTTGAAGATTTTCCCTCTATGGTGGTTTTCTTGTAAGTCTGCTAACTCGATGGTGGCCTGAATTTTTGAGACCAGTCAAACTATTCTCCTCTCAAATATCTATGCTCTAACCAAATCATCTAGTAAGGAAGATCTATGGACTCATATTCATTTTATTCAAAATTCTACTCCTCTCTATCCCTGGATTACTACAGAATATTTTAATGCTATTATGGATTTGGATGAGAAGAAGGGTGGTATTTTGAGGTTGGAGTCCTCTTCTTTTTTTCTCAATGAGAATATTTTTTCCCTAAATCTTGTGGATGTTAATCCTCGTAATGTTCAGTTTACTTGGAATAATAGTGTGAACCCTTATTTTGTACCTGCACAAATACAACAAACACACACAATGTTAGATCAATATGCAAGGATCTTGAAAAAAATTGGAATGGCTCTACACCACGACTAGGTGCGAGCTAGGGCCCCCATGCCCTAGCTCTTCTTTGTTGCGTTCTCCCTGTGCTAAGCAGTCGTGGCTGTGGTGAGTTCTCAAAGGGGGGGTGTTTGCTTGTGCTCAAGGGTGCATGGGTCGGCTAGGGGGTTTGACCATTTTTTGACTGGTGGGAAGTCTCTTTCCTGCATTTTTTGCTGCACTTGGTGTTTCCTTGGTGGGCGGTGTATAGCGATCTGAGACTGTGGGTCTCTTGCCCTGTCTCTCTCTTTTTTGGGTGGGGTTGTGCTATTCGGTCCATGGAGAATCGAGGTTTTGGCTTGTCTCAGGTTTCCTCTAGGGATTTGGAGATGGTAGAGCCGTATTCTTCGTTGCATGCCAGTATTAAGGATCAGATGGGTAAATCTCAATCTAGGGATGGGGTCTCCTCGTCAAAAGGGATGTTTTGAATTAAAAAAATAAATGGGTGTTTGGAGAGATCCAAGGATCAACCAGTTTTGGTTATTCAACCTGAACAAGTTTTGGAGGATATTGAATATTGGTCTAATCATGCCCTTATTTTCAAATTTGTAGGCCTTTGTCTTTCTCTTCCTGTGTTGGATTCCTAGGCAAGTCGGGTTTGGAACCTAGAAGGTGATATGGAGATTATTTTGGCAGCTAATAACTATTTTTTGGTTATCTTTTCAAGCATGTCAGATAGGAATAGGGCTTTTAAAGGAGGCCCTTATTTCTTTAACCAGGTGGGGCCCTTCATCAAGCCTTGGCATATGGGCTTCAACTCTTCTAAAGAGATCCCCTTGTGGGTTCAAGTGTGGGTTCATCTACTGAGGCTTCCTTTGGAATTCTGGAGGGAAGATATTCTTCACTCAATCTCATTGCTTCTTGGAAAACCTGTGGGATCGGCTACACAAACTCAAGATCGTAAGGTAATTTCTTTTTCTCATATTTGTGTAGAAGTTGATTTAAATAATCCTTTACGAGATTCTATGGAAATTCGCATGGGATTATCTTCATGGATCCAACAGATGGATTACAAGACCCTACCTTTTAGATGCAAAATTTGTCATGAATATGGTCATTTACACCGCAAATGTCCCAGAAATAAATCCTCCCCCTTAACTACCTCTGGACATCCTAGGGGGGACAAGGGGAAGGATCCTTTGTCTAACGAACCTATAGATAATGAGGGTTTTATTCAGGTTACTTCTCGTAACAAAGGCAAGGGCAAGAAGAGAACCTAGTTGGATAGACAGAATGATGGCACTTTTAACAGGTTTGATGTTCTTGAGAATTTGGTCCAAGAGGAAGGTATTCCAGTTGAGCTCTCTTCTAGGGCTAAGGTTACACATGAAGTTCAGGATGAGGTTGCAGAGAAAGTGGATCAGATTTTATCTCCAGGGGACCATCAGGTTGAACAAGTGGCTATGGATTTTCCGTCTCAGGTTTAGGATACCAGGGATCTCCAGGGGTCACAGGCTCCGAAGGGCTTTGGTGTGGTGGCTCCTAACTCCCCTGCTCCTAAGGGAGCAATAGATTCTGTGAAGGGTAACAAAGCTCCTCTTGTTTTAGGTTTACAGCAGAAATCCTTTAAAAAGGAGCCTCTTGATAAACCGTCAAGGAGTGGAAGGAAGACTGATCAAGAGAAGGTCAAGATTATGGGTGATACTTTGGTTGAGTCTGGGTCTATGAAACCCATTGATTCCCACTTCTCCCACCCCCATAAATTATTGTTTTATCATGGAATGTAAGGGGTTTGAACAACGTCCCTAGACAAAAGGTTGTTCGTAGACTAATTGAATCTCAGTCTCCTAATGTGGTCTTTATTCAAGAAACTAAGCTTACAGTGGACAGTTTGGCTAATTGATCTAGCCCCAGGGCAATTAGCAAGGGGTGGGTGCTTTGAATAGTTCAGGGGGGGAGGCGCTTGCTTCTGGAACCTGAGGAAATTTTTCCCCTTATGGTGGATTTCTAGTTGGTCTTCCATTTCTCTGGCTACTTCTAGTTTAGAAACTGGAGAAAGGTGTCTTTTATCCATTATTTATGCTCCTACTGATCTTTCAGGTAAGTCAAATCTTTGGGCTTACATCAGTTTCATCCGGGCCTTAGACCCGTTTCTCCCTTGGATTATGGTTGGTGATTTTAATGTTGTTACTTGCTTGGATGAAAAAAGAGGTGGGTTAGCTAGGCTGGACCCTTCTACAAATCTGCTTAGGGTTATGATTGGTTCCTTGAATCTCATTGATGTGAAGCCATCCAATGGTGTCTTTACGTGGAATAATAGGAGATGTGGTGTTGAGGCTATCTCAGAAAGGCTGGATAGATTTTTGGTTTCCTGCTATTGGATGAACAATAGGTTGATCACCAGTTTTGAAATTCTTGATTGGAGGGGCTCTAATCACTGGCCTATCAAGTTCTCTGTCACCACTTATGGAGTTACCAAAAATCCTTCTTTCAAATTTTAGCTGATGTGGTTAAGAGATCAGTCTGTACATGATCTTTTGTTGGATTGGTGGTATGAGGGGATGCCTGCCCATGGGATGGCCATGTTTACTTTTAGTAAGAGGCTTCAACATGTGAAGTACAAACTTAAGATTTGGAATAAACAATGTTTTAGGAACCTGCATGCTCAGAAGTTGGCTGCTCAGTCCAAGTTGGATAATATCACTCGTCAGGTTCGGGACCAAGGGTTGACCTCTGCTCTAAGTAAAGTTGAGTCCTTGGCTCTTAAGGGTTTATAAGAGTGGGAGCTTCGAGAGGAGATCTTCTGGAAGAAGAAATCTCGTGTTGATTGCCTTCAGGAGGGGGATAGGAACACTGTATTCTTTCATAACTTGGTTAAGGCTCAGAAGTAGGGTAATTCTATCTCTTCCCTTGTTTCGCCTGAAGGGGCTCAACTCTCTTCCTATGTTGATATTCCCAGGGAAGCGATCAATTATTTCCCATACCTATTTTCTAGGGAGGATCTTGCAGCTAGGGCTGAGGAGAGGGCCATCTTGGATTGTATTCCACACCTGGTCTCTGCTGAGATGAATGGGGCTCTCTTATGTCCTATCTTGTTACCTGAATTGGAGAGAGTGGTGTTTAATATGAAAAAAGGTAAGGGTTTTGGTCCAGATGGGTTTCTAATTGAGTTCTTTTAGGAGTTCTGGGAAATAATTAAGCTTGATCTCCTTGAGGTGGTTCAGGAATCTCATAGGAACAAACAAATTCTCAAGTCCATGAATTCTACTTTCTTGGCTCTCATACCTAAGAAGGAGGGGGCTAATCAGCTAGCTCAATTCAGGCCTATTGTGCTATGTAATGTTGTTTACAAGATCATCACCAAATTGATTGCTGAGAGACTCAAACCACTCCTCAGTACTCTGATCTTTGCTAAGCAGGGTGGTTTTGTTGAAGAAAGACAAATTTTGGATGGTGTTGTGATAGCAATGGAAGCTATTCATTCTATGGCTAACTCTAAGGAGAAGGCTATGTTTATTAAGCTTGACATGGCTAAAGCTTATGATCGAGTGAGCTGGGAGTTCATACAGAAAATTCTCTTGGCTTTTAGCTTTGATGAGGAGTGGGTGAATTGGGTTCTTAGTTGTGTGACCTCGTCCTCCTTCTCTATTCTCATTAATGGGGAACCTTTGGATTTGTTTAGTGCTTCTCGGGGACTCTGGCAAGGGGACCCCTTATCTCCTTGTTTATTCATTATCATGGCGGAGGGTCTTGGAAGATTTATTAAATCTCAAGTGAGGCAGGGTCCTATCCAAGGTTGGAGATGGAAGAGTTATCTTCCTTCCTACTCTCATCTTCAATTTGTGGATGATACTGGGTTGATGGGCTTGGCTAGAATCAGTGAGGCAGTGAACTTCAAGAGAGCCTTAGACATCTATTTGAAGGCTTCAGGTCAGTGTATTAATGATGAAAAATCATCCATTTATTTCTTTAATACCCCTCGGCTTATTCAGAGCAGGATTGCTAGGATCCTTAGATTTTAGATCAGTTCTCTTCCTTTGATGTACCTTGGGATCCCTTTGGCTTTGGGATCTCAACGTAGATGTTACTAGTAGGGGATTTTGGATAAATTCTGGAGTAAGGTTAGTCATTGGACTTATAGATGGTTATCTTCTACCGAGAGAGTGGTTCTTCTAAAGACTGTGGTGCAGTCTCTCCCCATTTATAGGTGTTTTGTGTAGATTCCCCCTTCCACCTTTGTGAGAGAAGTTGATGCTTAGTCTCGATAATTTCTTTGGTCTGGCAACCTTCTTTCCTCGAAGTGGAGTTTAGTCAAGTGGGAGTTTGTGTGCAGGTTGGAGCATGCTGGGGGCCTTGGTCTTAGGTCTATGGCTCTTGCTATCATGACCTTGGCTGCCAAGTTCTACTAGATGTTGTGCAACAATTAGGATTAGGATTGGGCCAAGATTCTTGCCCACAAGTATCTTCCTAGTGCTGCTAGCCTTGATGTGTCACGACTTGCTTTGTTGGGTAAAGGGTCTTGCATTTGGGACACCCTTAAGAAGGGAGCTCAGTTGATTAAGGAGGGTCTCTTTTGGATCTGTAAGAGAGGCTCTAATGCTCTGTTTTGGCAAGACTCTTGGGATGGCCACCCTCCCATTCTTTCTAGCTTCCCTCAACTTCTGCCTCTTTGTCTGATGCTGGTTGGATTCAGATAGAGCATTTTAAAATAGTCAAGCATATTGGTCAGGCGGTGGTGGCATGCTGGAAGGACCCGCAGGAGTGGCCCATTGGTGGTTCTGATGAGGATCATGTTGCTCTTACTAGATTTTTGGAGGGCAGGCTCTGCAGCTCCCTCAATGAGAGGGACATTTTGGATTGGAGCCCTAGTCCAAAAGGTAAATTTGTTGTGGCTCAAGGCTATGCTATGCTTGATAGGAAGTTACATGGTCTGACTGAGGTACACTAGTGGAAGAAGGTTTGGGACAACTTTTCTTGGCCCAAATGCAATTTTTTCTTATGGTTGGTTGCTCAGAAGAAGTGCCTCACTTTGGAAAATCTTCGCAAGTGAGGTTTTCAAGGACCTTCTATTTGCTTCCTTTGTTTGCACAGTGAGGAATGTACCTCCCACTTGTTCTTTCTCTACCCTTTTTCTAGAGAGATATGGCATAGATGGTGGGAGGCTTGGCATCATGGTTCTATTCATGCTACCTCCCTAATTGAATTTTGGGAGAGTCTGTGTAGGCCTCCAACGAAGACTTCTTTCCTGCAGGTGGCCTAGTCTATTGGGCCTATTTGCATTCTTTGGAACCTTTGGCTGGAGAGAAACCGTAGAGTTTTTTGTGGCTCCAAATTGGGAAGTTTCCAATTATGGAAGAAGATAATTAGCAAGCTTCAGGAGACTATTTCTGCTAACTGTGATATGTCTGAAAATATTGATCCTGGGGATCTTGCTATTTTGCGGAATTTGAACTTGGGGGATAGTAGAAGGGGAAGCATTGCCAGAAGAAGACCCCGTCATGTCAGGCAACGGGTCTGTCGGGATGGGAGGTGGACGCCTCCCCTAGTAGGGGTCCTAAAGATTAATACTGATGGTTCTTCTCGTGGGAACTTTGGTCATGCTGGTGGTGTATTTTTTCTTCTCTATTTACAAAGGTCAGCATTCTAATAATTTGATGGAGGCCCTTGCTATTAAGATTGCAGTTGAGCATGGTTTCTCTTTAGGCTGGAGGAGGATCATTTATGAGTTTGATTCTTAGATTGTTGTGGATATGCTGAACAACTAGAGTTTGGATGATGTTAGTTGGCAATTATCCTCTGTGGTCAGACAGATTTTGAGTCTATGTAGTTCCTTGGTTTTTGTCTCCTTTTATGATATCCTTAGAGAATGGAACAGAGTGGCTGATTGTTTGGCGAAGTGGGCTTTTGAGAATATGGATGGCTAGGATATTAGTGGAATGGAGGAGTTACCTTCTGATTATCTTGGGACCCTGGAGAGGTTATTAGTGGAAGACAAGAATATTTAATGTTGTTAGTGGTTGTTCTTGTGTTAGTCTTGGTCTGGTGGCAGTCTTGGCCTAGTGGGCCTTTGGCCTTTGCCTTGTACTTTGGTTTTCATTGAATAAATTTTTTACCCCTTTTTTCTTAAAAAAAAAGATCAATATGCAAGATAAAAACAAGGATTCCCCATGAAATCCGTTTACAAAGATTAAAGTAGGAAAATGAAGAACAAGATATGAAAGACAAGTAAAATCCTAATTAATCATGCAAACTCTTGATCCCATGGGGGTGTTGGTGCCAATTGGTGTGTCAAAATCGACCCTTTCCCAACTCCTTTGTAAGCTTGATGATGATTGATCCACTTTGGTTGAACTCCTGCATAACTTAGCTAAGAACTCGATATAGAGAGATGAAAATGGCTATGCTTAAAGATGGATTTGAGTATAATAATTTTACTCAAATTGTGAATAATAGAAAAATAGGAAGAGTCTCTCATTTATAGATTTCCAAATTGGGAGAATGAGGGATTTGGATGAATGTGGGATAAAATACCAACCAATGAAAAGAGGCCACTTGTCCACATGTGATTGGAGGAGGAATGAGCACATTTTTGTCAATGTCCATGATAAATGCTATGAGATTCAAATTTGAAATTTGAATGTGACATGTTCGAGGGAGAAAGAAATAGAGTTAATGTAACTTGGCTCAATGCAAAGGACATGCAAGAGGTCTTAAATGCCTTGTTGGAAGGACCAAGCCCAATTGAATTTGAATTCAAATTTGAGGGAATATTCCCCTTTTATTCCATGTTGAGAGAAAATAGACAATTTAATAAATCAAAGTACTTGATTTATTGTACAAGTTGCATTCTCTAGAGGATGTGACATGGATTAAAATTAAATTAATCATGGTTTAATTAATTTAATGAGGAATTAGGAGATGTGACAATTTTGACTTGAATTTATGAATTGATTTAAGTCAAGAATTGAGAGGAAAGGTTTAATTAAATAAATTGTTTGATTTATTTAACTAAAGGGGATAATGTTAGATTAAATTAAATAAGGTTTAATTTATTCAATTTAATAAGAAGACTTTAGAGACTTGATTTAAATAAAATGAATTATTTAAATAAACGGAGATATAAAGTTAATTAAATTAAATTGATTAATTTAGTCAATAGAGGAGAAAGACCTAATTATACATTTTCCATCTCTACATTTTGCCCCTCTTTGAAGCAATGTACTTGGTGCATTGATTCAAGGAATAAACTGCTATGATCAAAGCTCAAAATTTCTATTTTTTTTTTAATGCCCCACTGTTGCCCCAATGGAAGGATTGCGCTGGTATACTGCCCCCTCAAGAGATCAAGCGGAAATGCTAATTTTATGATCGATCTCATGATAAAATGCAAGAGGAGTGTTTCTATTGATCAAAGGATGAAAGATAATTCTTTGATGTAGACAATTCTGATGATGTATAGACAGTCATTGGCCATGGGTAGCCTCATGTGTATTTTGAGATCTCACACCTACTTTAGATAGAAATGTTAGTAAATATAGAAGAATAAGAAGAATAAGATGGATGGAAGGAGGATCCAGACAAGCCTACGTTATAAGGTTGGAAGTTCAAGCCCTCCTTCTAGCGCCAAAATGTGAACCTTTATTTTGTACCTGCACAAATACAACAAACACACACAATGTTAGATCAATATGTAAGATAAAAACAAGGATTCCCCATGAAATCCATTTACAAAGATTAAACTAGGAAAATCAAGACCAAGATATGAAAGACAAGTAAAATCCTAATTAATCATACAAACTTTGGATCCCATGAGGGAGTTGGTGTCAATTGGTGTGTCGAAATCGGCCCTTTCCCAACTCCTTTGTAAGCTTGATGATGATTGATCCACTTTGGTTAACCTAGCTAAGAACTTGTTATCGAGAGATGAAAATGGCTACGCTTGAAGATGGATTTGAGTATAATAAATTTACTCAAATTATGGATAATAGAAAGATAGCAAGATTCTCTCATTTATAGATTTCCAAATTGGAAGAATGAGGGATTTGGATGAAAGTGGGATAAAATACCAACTAATGAGAAGAGGCCACTTGTCCACATGTGATTGGAGGAGGAATGAGCACATTTTGGTCAATATGCATGATAAATGCTATGAGATTCAAATTTGAAATTTGAATGTGACATGTTGGAGGGAGAAAGACATGGAGTTAATGTCACTTGTCTCAATGAAAAGGACATGTAAGAGGTCTTAAATGCCTTGTTGGAAGGACCAAGCCCACTTGAGTTTGAATTCAAATTTGAGGGAATATTCCCCTTTTATTCCATGTTGAGAGAAAATGGATGGTTTAATAAATCAAAGTAATTGATTTATTGTGCAAGTTGCATTCTCTAGAGGATGTGACATGGATTAAGATTAAATTAATCATGGTAAAATTTGAACCCTTATTTTGTACTTCCACAAATACAACAAACACACACAATGTTAGATCAATATGCAAGATAAAAACAAGGATTCCCCATGAGATCCGTTTACAAAGATTAAACTAGGAAAATGAAGAACAAGATATGAAAGACAAGTAAAATCCTAATTAATCATGCAAACTCTTGATCCCATGGGGGAGTTGGTGCCAATTGGTGTGTCGAAATCAGCCCTTTCCCAACTCTTTTGTAAGCTTGTGATGATTGATCCACTTCAGTTGAATTCTTGCATAACCTAGCTAAGAACTTGATATAGAGAGAGGAAAATGGCTATGCTTGAAGATGGATTTGAGTATAATAAGTTTACTCAAATTGTGGATGTTAGAATGAGAGGAAGAGTCTCTCATTTATAGATTTCCAAATTGGAAGAATGAGATATTTGGATGAATGTGGGATAAAAGACCAACCAATGAGAAGAGGCCACTTGTCCACATGTGATTCGAGGAGGAATGAACACATTTTGGTCAATGTGCATGATAAATGCTATGAGATTCAAATTTGAAATTTGAATGTGACATGTTGGAGGGAGAAAGAAATGGAGTTAATGTCACTTGGCTCAATGCACAAGGACATGTAAGAGGCATTAAATTCCCTATTGGAAGTACCCATTCCCTTGGATTTTTGAATTCAAACTTGAAGGAATATTCCCCTTTTATTCCATGTTGAGAGAAAAAAGGCAATTAAATAAATAAAAGTAATTGATTTATTGTGCAAGTTGCATTTTCTAAAGGATTTTAGTGATTGAGATTAAATTAATCAAGATTTGATCAATTTAATGAGAGATTAGGTGATGTGACAACTTTGACTTGAATTTATGAGTTAATTAAAATCAAGAATCGAGAAGAAAAAGTTTAATTAAATAAATGATTTTGATTTATTTAACTAAAGGGGATAATTTATTCAATTTAATGGGAAGACTTTAGAGACTTAATTTAAATAAAATGAATTATTCAAATGAACAGGGATAGAGGGTTAATTAAATTAAATTGATTAATTTAATCAACGGAGGGGAAAAACCTAATTAGATAAATAATTATTCATCTAATTAAGAGATGACAGGTGATGGTAAGCTGAGAATGTGATTTAGGAGGAAATGATGTTAGTAAAACAGGATCAGGTGCATGTATATTTTCCATGTCTACATTTTCCCCCTCTTTGAAGCAATGTACTTGTTGCATTGGTTCAAAGAATAAACTGTTGTGATCAAAATTCAAAAATTTATCGATTTTTTGAATGCCCCACTGTTGCCCCAGCAAAAGAATTATGCTGATATATTGCCCCCTCAAGAGATTGAGTGGAAATGCTCTTTTTTTGACTAAGATCACATTAAAATGCGTGAGGAGTGGTTCTATTGATCAGAGGACAAAAGCTAATTTCTTGATGTAGACAATTATGATGTATAGACAATCATCGGCCATGGGTAGCCTAGTACCTAGGGTGATGGACTTTGACTCATCAATCAAATAGGAGTTTTTTTGTTCACACTTAGCATACAAAGTCTTATTCAGGATGCAGTTTAGACATTATAAACATCTCGGGCCAAAACATAGAAAAATAAGCCTTCCTATGTGGTCAACAAGATACCTAAAACATCCTCCCTACAAACCAAACAAAGGATGCATGGCGGAGTTATTTTACAAGTGTATCCCACAAGTGCAGCAAATAAAAAAGATAATGATCATTGCCCCACTCCTTTATCTCTAAACCTTTTTTGTTTAGGCATCATCGAGAGGTCCTTGAAATGAGCGCAAAATAAGATAAGTCACAAAGACCAAGGAAAAAAGTAAACAAACAAGTTGATGTTCTTCATACTGCTAGCCAAGGCTAAAATAATGGGGGATACCTAATGCTTATGTCCATCATGGGAAGGATACATCCTAGGACATATTGTGATCAGGGTTTTGGTGAGACTGGCTAGATGATAAGCTATTGATACTCTGAGTTGATCAACTTGCTTGCTTACTGACCTAGACTTGAGACTTCTGACAATTAGGGTGTTCACTTTGGAACCTACTATACTTGCTTTTGATTGCTTCCCCAAAGGATGAAGATGACGATGAATTATTAGGAATGATGATTATCGCGAGTGAAATCGAGATGACATGGATGCACCATTTTGGTTTTTTCAAATGTGTTGAGGCTATTTTTTGGTATTTTTGAAACTTTTCAATTTTTTATTTTTATGTTTTTGAGATTTATGAATATTTTTGGATTTTGTGTCTCGAGGGCCAATCAAGGATTAGCCTTGCCTACGTTTAAGCTCAAAGACAACTTAGTTCAGCTAACGAAAAACTTGACTGCTAATGAGATAGATGGGGAAATAGATTGCCATTGTGATAGACGCCTAAAGGACTGACCCAAAATGTGAAATAGATGGGGAAACAGATTGCCATTGTGACAGACGTCTAAAGGACTAACCTAAAATGTCTCAGTGGATGATCATAGATCAACCTTTCCTACGTTAGCTTAGAGATGACGTAGTTCGGTTAGATGACTCTATTTTTGATTTTTTAGATTTTCGACATGTTTTAGATTTTTGATGGATATTTGAATGTTTTTGGATTTTTCGTATGATTTTGATGATTTGGATATGGATATGTGATGATATCAATGATTTGTTTTGAGATTTTGTTGGAAACCAAGCTAAGTTTGATTGATTGGATCAATGGATTAATAGTTTGACTAAGTGTGTTAAGTCAAACAGAAGTGATAATGCACTCGTAAACTCTAGGAAGTTGTGTTATCCTAGAGTAAACTCGTACACGAGAGGGTAGTTTGACTAAGTGTGTTAAGTCAAACAAGTTTATGATGCATTGGATAATTTGACTAAGTGTGTTAAGTCAAACAAGTTGATGATGGATTGGATAATTTGACTGTGAGTTAAGTCAAATAAGATGATGATGGATTGGATAATTTAACTAAGTGTGTTAAGTCAAATAAGATGATAATGTACTTGTAAACTCTATGAAGTTATGTTATCCTAGAGTAAACTCGTACACAAGATGGTGGTTTGACTAAGTGTGTTAAGTCAAAGAAGTTTATGATGCATTGGATAATTTGACTAAGTGTGTTAAGTCAAACAAGTTGATGATGGATTGGATAATTTGACTAAGCGTGTTAAGTCAAATAAGATGATAATGTACTTGTAAACTCTATGAAGTTATGTTATCCTAGAGTAAACTCGTACACAAGAGGGTGGTTTGACTAAGTGTGTTAAGTCAAACAAGGTGATAATTGATTGTATTTGATTGATCAAGATTGACGAAGCTTGGTTTGGAGCACAATTGTTTTGATGATTTGATGTGATGCTGACATGCAAGTTAGATGCGACTGATATTGATTGTTTGGATTGATTTTTGATGAAAAATAAAGCTTGATAAGGAACATCTTTTTGTCAAAATATGCCATGGGATTTTTTCTCACAAATGTCTGACCAATTTGATTTTGTGTTTGCCAATGTTTGAATCACCACAAAATTTAGAGGATATATATCAAGATTTATTCCCGAAACAAGATGTAAATATATGCCCCCAATGTCTAGCAATGTTTGAAAGGCCATGGGTGGATTCTTGGATAGGTATATAGATGGATAGATAAGGATGCTCATTTGGATAATGCTTCAAGGCTCAAATATTGTTGGGTGGGATAGGATCAATGAAAATGAACCATGTCAAGAATTTTACCATAAGAAAGTGTTAAGTGTGCACCAAACTTGGTCAAGATCAAGACAACTTGGAGTATGGATGCAGATGGATGAAAATGGATTGGATAAATAGTTCATGGATGAATGGTTTTATAATGGATAAGATGGAGGGAATGTTGGATTTATCATGGATGTTATAAGATGCTTTCTCCTGAAATGGCACACGTAGATGCTTGATTCTACACATGATTCCTATTTGCCAGGTTTTCACTAGAGGACAATTTTTTTCTTTATTGTTATCAATCCTTTTTCTGATTTTTTAAATTTTTTTTATATTTGCTGATTTTTTTTTGTATTTTCTGAGAGATTTTAAGCTGATGTTGAACCACCTGGTACTGATGAAATTGATTCTTCTATCATAATGTGCCATCAATATCCTACTTGAAGAAGCTATTTTGCCAAGACACATGCACTTGAAATCAAATTTTGAGAAATATGTTCTTCTTTGTTGATACCGGAGTTAAATTTTTCTTTGTGTGCACATCACAATAGAGTGCCTTTTGAATCCTTATGATAAAGGGTTGTTGCCAACACCTAGTCAATGTGAGACTTAGATATTATGCATGGAGGCATGGATGGTGTCCGAGTGTGTTTAGGAATGAAAGATGGATTGGTTGATAGTTTGGAACCTTTGACTCTCCAAACTTGGGAGGATGAGCAATGATGGGTCGATACGAAAGTGTGCATGGAATTAGGACCAATAGCTTGCTACACTTTGTACGTCGCTTGAGAAGCCTGATTTTTCTTTCGTGGACATCTTCGATGGATAATTTCCCTTTTTTTAATTTTTCCCCATAGTTTCTTTGACTAATGGAGTATGATAGGGATAATTTTTCTTTGTATTTTTTGGTATCCATATGTATTTGATTTTTCCTTCATGCTTCTTAGCTTCTTTTTCTTTAATAACATTCTTCATGCTTTGATTCCAAGCTCTCTTTTGATGGTGGTCCCAATTCATGGATGTGGTGATGGGTGGATGAATATTCATGATGTGGCTAGTTGTAGTATTAGCATTGATTTCATCATAAGGATTCTTTGTGCTTCCTATGCTAACATTTGCTTGAGATGAAGTTGCCCCCAGTTTTATAGTGGTATCATTGATACGTTTAGATCCCTTAATTATCGAATAACCAAGACCTTGATGCCTAGGATTTCCAATAATCTGCATTGGTTCTAGGATACCCTATTCATGTAGTCCTAATCCTCTGCCTTGATAATTAATCTATTGAAACATTTTATTTGCAATAGGATATGATTTACCCTGGAAACAAGGTGCTACTCCTTCTTTACTCTATGGTGGATCTTCAAAGGTGAAATTCTTTATTTATCAGGTAGCTTACCCTAAGAAAGGTAAGTGATCTAAGTTTATAAGTCATAGGATCCTCCATATGTGGGATGACTTCCTAATTGATATCTTTGGTTTGATCTTGTGAGATATCAGATTGTAGTGCTTTTTCAAGAAGTGTTGATGATTCATTTTCCTCATAAAACTCTTCCTCATGATTCATTCTTGATATGCTTTCACATGATGTTTCTGATTCACAACTTTTGCAGAAGCCTTCTTCATGATCCATTTCTGATATGTCTCTGTATTTCTCTATATCTTGATCATGTGCACAAATTTTAAGATTAGGAGACTCGTGTTCCTTGGTAAAGATGTCAAGAGTATGACTCTTGTTTTGAATGAAGATCATCTACATGTCCATCTAAAGAAAGCATCTCATGGGTAGACAAAGGGGTATGTTCTATATATGGATATGATCCTTATTTTTGACATCTTGTATAGATAGGAGAGTTTTCATTACCTCATTGTAGTATCTTGGATATACAAATTCTTGATCTTGGTTAATGTCGGAATTGCTTTCAACATGATTTGGATCAAGTTCTTGACATGGTTCAATTTCAAAGGATGGATTGTGTACAAGGGATTCTTGGACATCATCATAAGGCATGGGAAATGGTTCAATATCCTCTTGATCTTTGAGTGGATTTGGATCAAATTTTGAGTTGAGGATTCCTTCACTATCTGTATCCATGAGGTCAAAGGATGTCAATGTGTTTTGGGAAGGACCATTGCTAGACCTTGGTGATAAATGTTGATCATGTTTTGGAATAAATTCTTGAGATATGTCCTCTGACTCGTTAGGTGATGTAGAGACATTGTCAACACGATCATTGGTGGATGGATCTTGGATTATGTCAGTAGGATCAAATAACATCAAAACTCCTTGAAATAGATCTTTGTAGGAGGGGTCTTGATCATGACTAAAAAATGGCTCTTGATGTATGTTGATTTGATCATCGGATGAGGTGAAAACATCTTCAAGGTGTTCATTGATGGATAGATCTTGATTTTTATTTTCAACAATTATGTTGGGAGTTTGTTGCAATCTTTGTTGCATGAGTAAGGCTTGTTGATATGCTTGCTAAGCCAACAACGCTTGTTGTTGGTCGTGTCATTGTTGTGCCAACAATGCTTTTTGTTGTGCTTGTTTTTGAGCTACTTGTTGATGGATTGCTTGCAATTGTGTCCGATATTGTGCTTGCATCTATCAAGCCTCGTGCTGGTCTTGAGCTTGAGCCTATGCTTGTTGGGCTACTTGTGTAGCTTGTGTGGCTTGTGCTGCTTGTTGGGTGGCTAATTGTGCGGACACTTATTGAATAGCTAGTTGTGCAGCTTGTTGGTTTTGGAGTGCATTTTGGTGGGCATCTTGTTGAGCGGCTTGCAACATGATGGAGAATGAATTTTCCATGTTGTGTTTTGGCAGCGGTGTTGGATTGGGAATGGTGTTGATTGTTGGCATTGCTTGAATGGATGCCATCTGTTGTTGTGATATCGATGGTAAAATGGGAGGATTTGATATGATGCTTTGATTTATGAAGGGGGTGTTGCTCAGATTCAGTTGATTGATGGTTGGTAAAGGGGGAAGGCTCATTCCTTGATTGTTTGGTTGATAGATTTGTAAGGTTTAAATTTGATTTAAATGTACCAAAGGGAAAGGTGTTCCAAAATTTAGATTGGGAAAAATCACATTTGTTGTACCATTGATGTTTGGAGGAGATAATGATCCCATGTATGGATTGTACAAATGAAAGTTTTGAAAATCAATTGGTATTGTAAGGCTTGGATAGTTTGGTTGAATTGGATTACTCATGATCGATGAATCAACTTTATATTCCATCTTCCTCTTGTGTTTTGACCTTATTGACCTCTGAGGGGTTTAGGACCAATGATGAGATGAAGGATGAAAGGGGTGAATGATATGGGTGTTTAGAATTTTAGGAAATTTGGATCAATGCTAGAATTTAGGACCTGGTTTGATTTGATTTTGATATTTTGACTAGGTGTATTAAGTCAAACAAGGATGATGGTGAACTTGTAAAGCCTAGGAAGTTCTGTTATCCTAGAGAAAACTCACACAAGAGCATGAATTGGCTAAGTGTGTTAAGCCAATCAAGGTGGTCATGAACTAGTAGACCTTAGGAATTTGTGTTATCCTAGAGGAAAATTTGTTCAAGAGGATTGAAAGTTTGACTAGGTGTATTAAGGGTATGTGCAGGATCATGATGGGCCAAAAAGTGGTGATATCTAAGTGATATGATTACCCATGTGGCTGACGACTTTTTTTTTTACCCAAAATTGATGAAACAAAAAGGGTTTTTAAATGAGATTCACAAATTTCCACCAATATAAATTATGCTTTAATTTAAATTTAATAAACAATTATCATTCATTTTCTATTTGAATTATGACTAAATTCTTGATTGATAGGCTGATTGAAAAACATCTATAGCATTCAAATGGTATCACATTTTTTGAATCTGAAACATGCATCACATTCTATGCTTCGCATACTATAGGATTAAAAAAATAAATTAAATTTCATGAATTTTTGACCAAGTTAAGATGGTTAGACATACGAGTTTTTATATTTTTTTAAATTTGTAATAAAAAGTTCATAATTAATTATTTACTTGGAAAAAAATTACAAAAAAATATGCATCACATCGGGACATGAGTCCCCTACTTATATCTAAAATATTTTGAAAAAATATTATCATTTTATTGTGGTTAGGGTGGTCAGACAGACACCTACTTCTTCTTTTTTCCCTGAAATTTAAGTACCACTGCATTGAAATTTCAAAATTTCACCAAATAGATTTTTTTTTTAAAAAACGTAGTAGTTTAGAAACTACATTCAATTTTCTACAGATTCTATTCTTACATATTTTTGAAATAATATAGATAACTTATTCAAATTTTTACGTCAAGTTTCCTAACTCTGATATTTTGAATTTTATTGCCACTTAAGGGCCTGTTTTTTCCATGATGATCCTGCACATACCCTTAAGTCAAAGAAAGTGATGCTGATTTTGCCTTTAAGTTTAGCATAAATGATTTTTTAAAATTTCCCAAATGTTTTTTGGTGGGATGATATTTGATTGATGGAGAGATGGATGAGAGTGAAGACTTTGATCCTAGACTTTGACCTAGACATGACTCTCTTTTTACAAGACCTCTGTATTGAAGAACATGCTATACTTCCTATGTGAGAAAAGAAAATCTTTGAAAAAGCTCAGGATTTTGTTGATAATAAAATGCATACAAACTTGGGTTGTTCCTTGAAGCCTTCTTATAGAAATTATACACCAATCTTTCTCTGACTTCAAGAAGCATTTCAAGACGTCCCTCTCGAGCTTTTAGACTAATCCTTTTGAATCTTGGTTTTGGGATTTTGACTTTTCGAGAAATCATTTGAGAAAACACATGTGAGGTCCAATTTGTCTTTATCTTTTCTCAGTGAGTTCCTTTTACCAAAAGCACTTTCTTGATTATGTTTCAACTACATGTCTAATGTCCTACTTTCTTTTCATCCCACAAGGTCTATTATGTGGAAATCAAGGAAATTAGGGAAAAAGTTTCCTATTGTTGACTTTGGTGAAACAAATGATGATAAAACCCAAGCATTTAGAAACATCGAAGGATATAATCCCTAGGGAAAGCAAGGGCACTTAGATTCGTTAAAGGATATTTGTTTCCTCAAAGGGTTTGAAATTTCAAATCTTTTGTGAATGTTTGTTTCTCAATGTTTTAGAACTAAGAAAGGTGTTTCAATAACATGCACAACCCTAGGCTGAAAAGACAATATTTTTTGGGTTCTCACTTGGATGAATATAGCTATGTATATTCAGTGCGGATGATTAGATGCTTGACCACATAGGATCCCCCTTATAGTGCACTCACTTCTCGAGTCAATCAAGCATCAGTATCCATGAATCTCCCATGGCATACTTTTCATCTCTACAATAGAACCGCATGTATAATGTGGGGAAACTTCAAAGGACATGACCTTTTGCACCAACAAATAGATATGATTTTGGTCTTTTCTAAACAAGGGTTCTAATGCGGGCATTCTATTTGTGGGGGACTATCCATGCAGCAGGATACCATTGTTGCCCTTCTCGTCAGAATAATCCTCGTGATTCTTGAACTTTCCTCAAGAATCCACACTTATATACCGGTTGGAAGTCGGTTGGCTTTAGCATGTTCTCGGTTGGGTCATTCCCTTGGGTGATTACTTTTTCCCACAAAGCATGCCCTCTAAGATAAACAATACCAAGATAGCATATCCCTTAGTTCAATCAACCTTCATTGAAAAACAAAGGGAGAACACTCGCAATATACCATGCTCACACTAGCATGTTTGGTTCAATTTAATTCCAAAAATGAAATGTGGAGGCAATTATTTTATTCAACTTAAGATCACCAAAATAACTTTTGATTCTCAAGATTGCCATGAGGCGCGAGAGAAGTGCATACGCCCTTTTGATGATATTAACTTGAATAAACAATTACAAAAAAAAATAGCACTTGTTCATTTTAATCTCACAAAGCAAAATGAATTTATTTTAGAGCACCAAATTCAAGTGTGGGAGTTGCCTTGTTCAATTTGTTAAACCTCAAACCAAATCTAGTAGATTTTTTCTAAGGTTTTTTTTAAGCCCTTTTGCAAAATTTTGAAAACTAAATTTGTGTTGTTCTTTTTAATGCCCAAAAGAAAAATTAGTGTTTTCTAAGGCATGGAAGGTAAACAATCTTTTGAAAGAGATTAAGAATTCTCTAAAGCATTAAACAACACTATAGTGTTCAAAAACACTTAGTATAAGAGTGGGATGATGCCATTATGTAACCTTTCATTTAGCTTTCCTCCTTGTCCTAACCTGCAAGATGATAAAAACTAGAGATTGCAGGAATAGCAAATAGGTCAATAATTCAAAAATCTAAAAACCCAAAAAGGCACATGTTAAAAAAAAACTAATTTGAATTTCTGATTGTTTTTCAGTGGTGGAGTTAGCAAGTGTGGCGCAATTTGGAACGAATGTGACATGGATTAAGATTAAATTAATCATGGTAAAATGTGAACCCTTATTTTGTACTTGCACATATACAACAAACACACACAATGTTAGATCAATATGTAAGATAAAAACAAGGATTCCCCATGAAATCCATTTACAAAGATTAAACTAGGAAAATGAAGAACAAGATATGAAAGACAAGTAAAATCCTAATTAATCATACAAACTCTTGATCCCATGGGGGAGTTGGTACCAATTGGTGTGTCGAAATCGGCCCTTTCCCAACTCCTTTGTAAGCTTGATGATGATTGATCCACTTTGGTTGAATTCCTGCATAACCTAGCTAAGAACTTGATATAGAGAGATGAAAATGGCTATGCTTGAAGATGGATTTGTGTATAATAAGTTTACTCAAATTGTGGATGTTAGAATGAGAGGAAGAGTCTCTCATTTATAGATTTCCAAATTGGAAGAATGAGGGATTTGGATGAATGTGGGATAAAAGACCAACCAATGAGAAGAGGCCACTTGTCCACATGTGATTGGAGGAGGAATGAACACATTTTGGTCAATGTGCATGATAAATGCTATGAGATTCAAATTTGAAATTTGAATATGACATCTTGGAGGGAGAAAGAAATGGAGTTAATGTCACTTGGCTCAATCCAATCCACAATGACATGTAAGAGGAATTAAATTCCCTGTTGGAAGTACCCATCCCCTTGGATTTTTGAATTCAAACTTGAGGGAATATTTCCCTTTTATTCCATGTTGAGATAAAATAGGCAATTAAATAAATCAAAGTAATTGATTTATTATGCAAGTTGAGTTCTCTAGAGGATTTTAGTGATTGAGATTAAATTAATCAAGATTTGATCAATTTAATGAGAGATTAAGTGATGTGACAACTTTGACTTGAATTTATGAGTTAATTTAAATCAAGAATTCAGAAGAAAGAGTTTAATTAAATAAATGATTTTGATTTATTTAACTAAAGGGGATAATTTATTCAATTTAATGGGAAGACTTTAGAGACTTAATTTAAATAAAATGAATTATTTAAATGAACAGGGGTAGAGGGTTAATTAAATTAAATTGATTAATTTAATCAACAGAGGGAAAAACCTAATTAGATAAATAATGATTCATCTAATTAAGAGATGACACATGATGATAAGATGAGAATGTGATTTAGGAGGAAATGATGCTAGTAAACCAGGATTAGGTGCATGTATATTTTCCATGTCTACAAACAAAAGACTTGGTGATGATTACATTGCGGAGAGACTAGATAGGTTCCTGGTTTCTTGTTTCTTGATTGGTGGGTCTTGGTCTATTAGTTTTGAAATTTTGGATTGGCGAGGCTCTAATCATTAGCCTATCAAGCTATCAACAATCTTTGTCAAGGCTGCTCAATCTCCCCTTTCAAATTTTAACTTATGTGGATGCGTGACCCATAATAACATGATCTTATTGTGAATTGGTGGTATTCGGGTGGACCTCCCCTTGGCACTACTATGTATTCTTTTGCCAAGTAGTTGTAGTTTGTGAAGTATCATCTTAAGTGGTGGAATAGGCATTATTTTGGTAATATTTTCCATGTGAAGGTGGCGGATCAGACTAGTCTAGATGCTATCACTTGGGTGATTAGGGAGCACTGTCTTCATGAGGCGTCACTCAAGGAGGAGGCTAGAGCTCTAAATTTTTTGGAGGAATGCGATTTGCAAGAAGAAATTTATGGGAAACAAAAGGCATAGGTTGATTGGTTATAGGAGGGGGATAGGAATACTGCCTTTTTCTTCATTTCGGTTAAGGCTAGGTGCCAAGGTAACTCTATTCCTTTCTTAGTGAGTGATGGGGGTGATCATTTTTCCTCTTTGGATGCTATTTCTAGAGAATCCATGTAGTATTAGTCTTCTCTTTTTTGGGAGGTTGCTCAAGATGCAATGGAGGAAGAAAGTTAGATTTTGGCATGTATTCTAGCTCTGGTTACTAATGAAAGAAATGCACACCTATTGGACATTATCTCCCTTGAAGAGTTAGAGGATATTGTTTTTCAGATGAAGAAAGGGAAAGCCCCTAGTCCTGATGGCTTTTCGATTGAATTATTTCAAGAATTTTGGGATATCATCAAACTAGATTTGTATGCATGTAAAAATGGTCTGGAGCATTATATTAACTAAATACTTTCTATTTGATTAATGTTCTTAATTTCTCTACTATTATAAATAAATTGTAAAATTTATTTATATGGTTCATATTCTAATTCTTCTTTTCCAAAATTCACTTTCTTTCTAAAATCAATTAAATGGAAAAATTAAATCAATTTGTTATTTAATTGGTTTTCCCTTTTCCTTTTAGATTTGAATTTTTAAATTCAAATTGGCATATTCTTCTAAAATGGGTTAAAATGCAGAAATGAATTAATTTGGCATCTTCCTAATTTACCATCTCCATTTAAATTGAATTTTTAATTCAATTTAGGCACATTTCTACATATTTCCTCTAACCATCTCCAACTCGCCTGCCACCTCATCATGTGTCTCACAAAAATGAATTTTTATAAATTGGAAAATATGAAATATCTTCAATCAATTTGGAACTAACTGAGACACATGGATCCTCCTTCTCTGTGATTCCCTTTAACACTTGAAAATTTTTCTTGTTGAAGGGAACCATCCCCTTGATTCCCTCTAACTTCCTGATGCTTTGTCATTGATGCCGTGGGATTGCAATCCCGACCATCCATTGTTGCCACAACACCTTGAGGCTTAGAAAATCTATAAATAGGACCCTTTGCTATAGATTTTCAACCTGAAGATTTGAACAAGCTTATGCTACTAAATTTTAGTGCATTTGTGAGAATTTGGAGAGCATTTTAGCTTAGTTTTGCATTTTAGCTCATTTTAGTGTTGTAATGGCAATTTTATTTTGGATAGTTTATTTCATTCCATCTTCCATTTAGAATTTACATTTGATCATAATAATTAATCTCAGTATTTATATTTTAGTATCATTCATCATAGAATCATTTAGTTTTTATGCATCAAATATTAAAAATCCTAAAACATATGCATGTAGACTTTATTGTAGCATCTCATATCTTGAGTTGTCAATCTTTGCAGGTTAATTTGCAGCAATAATAAGATATGAGAGCATAATTTGCAGGATTCCTTAGGATTAGAGAACCATGGAATAAATTAGAAGGATAGTTGTAGCTTTATTTCTGCTATTTAGATTTCCTTTAAAGTAATACATTGCATGAAGGTGTGTTATATTGACATTGCAAGACATATTTTATGCCACACAAAATTTGTTAGAGGTGGTTAGGGAATCTCAGAGAAATAAATAGATGTTGCATGATATGAATTCTAACTTTCTCGCTCTCATTCCAAATTGTGAAGGGGTAGATAGGTTCGCCTTATTTCATCCCATTTCTTTGTGCAACATGGTTTACAAAATTATGTCTAAGTTGATTGCGGAAAGGTTGAAGCACACTTGTTTAAGTAGGTTGGTTTCTGACGAAAAAGGTGGTTTTGTTGAGGGGAGGAAAATCCTAGACGGTGTGGCTATTTCTACCGAGATAATTCATTTTATGGAAAAATCGAAAGAAAAGGGTATGTTCATCAAGTTGGATATGGCTAAGGCATACCATATAGTTAAATGTTCCTTTCTATGCAAAGTTCTTATTGCCTTTGGTTTTGCAGAGGAATGGGTTATGTGGGTCATGAGTTGTGTCATGTCTGCCTCCTTCTTGGTTTTGGTTAATGGGGAACCAATTTTTTTTTTTTGGCTTCTAGGGGTCTTCGTTAGGGAGATCCTCTTTCTCTGTATTTATTCATCCTTATGGCGGAAGGATTAGGGAGAATTATTAAAGGAAAGGTGGAGGAGGGTTTCATCCAGGGTTGGGTCTGGGGCAATGGTTTACCTCCTTAGTCCCATCTTCAGTTTGTTCATGATACTGCTTTGATGGGCATGACCAAGATTAGAGAGGCTACTAACTTGGACAAGGCATTGGATGTTTATCTTACTACTTCAGGGCGGTTAATTAATGAAGACAAATCTTCTATTTTCTTTTTTAACACTCTCGATCCCATTCATCAAAGGATTTCTTGTATTCTGAGGTTTCAGATTGGGACTTTTCCTCTGACTTTTTTGGGTATTCCTATTTCTAATGGTTCTCTCCCCAAGGGTTCCTGGCAAGCTATCCTTGACAAGCTTCAGACTAAGGTGAATCATTGGACTCATAGGTGGATTTCTTTTGTGGGTTGTGTTCAAATTCTCAAGTCTATGGTGCAAGCCCTTCCCATCTATAGGTGTATGCTTCAAGTGGCTCCTAAAGGTTTTCTTCAATATTTGGACTCTTTGGCTAGCCAATTTTCATGGGCTAAGAGTTTTTCATTTTCTAAATAGAGTCTTTTGAAGTGGGATGTGGTGTGTAGTCCTAAGCAGTTTGGTGGGCTTGGGTTGCGGTAGTCTTCTCTTACTTGCTTGGCATTGGTTGCCAAGCTTTACTAGAGATGGTGCCTAGATAAGGATCATGGCTGGGCCACAATTATTTCTTATAAATACCTTGGTGGAATTCAGAAGGAGAAGGCTCCTTGGTATTCATTGGTTGGGAAAGGCTTTGTGATTTTGGGGACTCTCAAAAAAAGGGCACTGTTGATCAAGGAGGGTTTGTTCTGGATTTATAATAAGGGGTCAGAGGCCCTTTTTTGGGCTAACTCTTGGGATGGCTTTGCTCCCATCATGACCAATTTCCCTCAATTGCAGAACCTTGGTAGGTGTTTCTTAGAGTTTGGTTGGTCTCGGGTGATGGATTTCAAGACCTCTTACATTTGTGGGAAGGGGGAGTTGAGTAGGTGGAAGTTCTAGAGTGAGTGGCCTGATGTGGATTTGGAGGACAATTGCATTGAGCTCCATAAAATTCTGGCAGGCAGATTGTGTAGCTCTCTTAATGAGATCATGATAGGTTTTCTTGGAGTCCAAATCCTAAGGGATTTTATATAGTGGCTAGTGGTTATCGAGTGTTTTTTTCTCAGAAGTATGGAGGGGTGGAAGTTCCATGGTGGAAAAGGGTGTGGAATAACTTCTCTTGGCCTAAATACAACTATTTCATGTGGACTCTATCTTGGAATATGTGTTTTACATGGGATAATATTTATAAGCATGGCTTCTAGGGACCGTGTGTTTGTGTTCTCTATGGCTACAATGAGGAGGATTCGTTTCATTTTTTTTTTTCATGTGCCCCTATTCTATGCTTCTTTAGTATCACCGGTGGGGTGTTTAGAAACACCAGTGTGTGCATGCTTCCTCTCTTAATGATTTTTGGAATAGTTTGGGGAGGCCTCCATCCCATGCATCTTTTCTTCAGATTGTGTGGTGTATTGTCCCTGGTTTTATTCTTTGGTAGATTTGGTTGGAAAGGAACCACAAGATTTTTTTGGGGAGCAGGTTGATGGTTCAACAAGTATGGTAGAGAATTGTGTGTATGATTTAGGAGATGATGCACACTAAATGTGAAGTGGATTTTCCTCTTGAAAGAGGATATGAGGATATTGTTAAAAATTTGGGCCTGCACAATGTGGTCTTTGACTCTTTATGTGTGCATCATAGTAAGCAAGTAAAGAAGAAGGTTCAGAGGGTTGGGGGTTGGTCCCCTCTTATAGGTGATGTTTTAAAAATCAATATAGATGGTTCTTCTCATGGTAATATGGGGCCTATTGGGATTGGTGGTGTGGGGAGAGATAGTACTGGGTTGATGATCTTTCTTTTCTCCATCCACAAAGGGTTGCAAACCAACAATCTTATGGAGGGGTTGGCGATTCTTGGAGATTTGGAGCAAGCTTGTGCGCTTGGTTGGTGCAAGATTATTTGTGAATCAAATTCTCAAATTCTAATTAATTTGCTAAATGGGTAGAAGTTGGAGGGGATTGGCTGGAAAATCTCTTTGATAGTGAGGCATATTTTAGAATTGGGCTGCAAGTTGGACATGGTATCTTTTGTTCACATCCCTTGTGAGTGGAACAAAGTTGCTGATTTTTTGGCGAAGTGGACTTCTGAGCATTTTGGGAGTTGGTAGGTTGAAGGTTGGGATATTCTTTCACCAGGTGATTTTCATGTTTTAGAGAAAATTATTTTTGAGGATATGATTGGTAGGAGTTGTTGATGTTCTATATTTTTGGTTGTTTGGTTCTGGTTAGGGTTTTTGGATAGGTGGCTTGCTTGGTTTCTTTCAGGTGCCTTTATGGGGACTTCTTTTCATTGTACTACTACTTTATTGCTATTAATAAATTTTTACCCTCTTTATTAAAAAAAGTTTATTATTTATTATATATTTTTTTAAATTATTATTTTTATTAGTATTTATATTTTGATATATTTTAACTTTATAATTTATTTGTTCTATTTTAATAATTACTCTTTCTCTTATCCAATGATGAGTGTCGAAACATAACTTTCATTATTGGAAGGTCTATGTTTTAAAATACTCACCTCTATCTAGTGGTTATTTTATTCTTCATGAATCTAAATACCATAGTCTTCATAAGTTATTCCTATGCTCTCTTCCATCCTGATGATGAATCATGGAGTGTGATTCGAAACGTTGATGCAAAAAAATTTGGACACAATCTAATCCAAAAATTCTTGCAATAATCCATATGGATTGTGGAAATCTATTATCACTAATGTAGTCTTATTTAGAAGAAACTATATTAGTATGAAATCAATAAAGTGATGATACCATGAGGAATAGTATTAATATCCTTTTGTAAGAATAGGTACATATCATTATCAAGGTTATAAGAATAGAGTAGTAATTTATCTCCTAAAAAAACTTTCCATATTAAACAAGCTAAACAACTCATGGCATTTCTTATATATATATATATATATATAATTCAAATATTATTTAGGATGATTCTACTTATAATCCATAAATATGTCATTTCCTTAATGCCTTGTTCACATGCATGCAAATAGAGTGTAACTTAATCTTCTATAATTCTATTGTTATAGCTCCAAGATTTAGAACCTATTCCATAGTCCATTCTTCTATATTTAAACCAAATGTATGTATGATAATGAAAAATAATTGATTTACCATGCAATGAAATTTTGACATAGCCACATTAGTACCAAAAGAAATCCATTAAATAATAGGGGTAATAATGAAATAATTGAATGATAATGAATTACTATCCACCCCTTTTTTGTACTTTCACAAAGTATTGTTAATATTTTGCATCATATAAATAATGGAGAGACAGTAAGGTTGACCATACCATCATCTTCACCACATATTTTCTTGTCTTTTTCTAGGAAGCATGAAATGAATTTATGAACCCCAGAAAAGATGATAAGCTCTCCATTCATAAAGAGTTGTCATTATATTTCCTGATAGAAATATGCATGTATGACAATAAACAAAACTATGACTACTTCCCATTTAAAGAAGTATCGTTGAGAATTAATTTAACAACTAAATTATCTTCTTATTTAATTGCATGTTTCATTTTTTGTGTTAAATCCCAGCTCTCCACTCATAAAGAGATTTCATTCTATTTCCTGATAGAAATATGCATGTATGACCATAAGCAAAACGATGACTACTTCCCATTTAAAGAAGTATCCTTGAGCATTAATCTAACAACTAAATTATAGATTCTTGTTTAATTGCATGTTTCGTTTCTTGTATTAACTCGCAATTCTACTAACCTAGAATAAATGTATCATGCACATTTACTTGCAAAACAAAAGTAATTCAAGTTGTGGTTCTATTTAACTAGGAGAAAAAATATCGAATATTTTACTATTACATCCAATTTAAAAGTAAATAATTATTGATTATTAATCCACAACTAGGTATTTCAATGAATGATCTATATCAATTTTAGTATTTTAAGTATCTATTGAAGAAGAAGATTATTAGCCTATTAATTCATGATGACAATAAAGCTCCAATCATCAAACTATGATTGTCAATATAAGCAATAATCTATCCTTTATAAGAGAATATCAACCATTAATAACAATTATAATAGAATATCATAAAATTCTATGGGTACCACTTCGCCCTCCTCAACCATTTTCGCCATAAGGTTAGGGTTTCTATTCCTTACTATCTTTTTTTCTCTCTAAAGAAAAGCTTGGAGGATAACAAAAAGAATCTTCCCTATCCTCCATACTGGTTTAATCAGGCTCATTGTTGATTATCTGCATGAGCACGCCCCTGCTACCTCAGAAGCCAACCCTAATATTGACAGTGAGGATACTAAGCCTAGTGGCTCGGATTATATACCTAGCCCTAAAACTAGGCCTAAAGACCCTAGTCTGCAAGCTGGGCCTTCCAGGAACCCGGGTAAAATCCGGAGTGCGCTTAAGCCCTTCCGTCTTCCTCCTAAGAACAGCCCTACAGGCAGGTCCACCCAAGCTAAAATTCTTGTTTCTTATTCTGAAGAGTCTTCTGAGCCTGAGGAAGTCGCTACCTATACTTTTGAGTGCTGTGAGGGCCCTCCTCCTGACTTACAGAATGTCGATTCCCTTGTTAATGCTAGTAAAGAGCCATCCTTGGATTTCCTTCATCTGGATAAAACCAACTCTGAAACCCACTCTAAAATCCTGGACTGGACTTTATCCAAAATTAACGAGCTTAAAATCAAAAATTGGGCCCTGCAATGCAAAATTGAGGAAATGGGAGTCAAGACTACAGATTTGGGTAAGAAAGATATGGTCCACAGCTATAGGATTATAGATAATGAGATTGAGGGCTTAAGAATCAACATCAAAACTATTGCTGAACAGAACCATAGAATAGCAAGATACAATGCAATAATAATCAACGCTATGATTGAAAAACTTGATAAAGCTCAGCAGGGTTCCTTGGTGGTGGATCTTGATGATACTGAAGAAAAAAGCCGGGAAACTGATGGTGGTTTATCTAGAAGAACCAGAGCTAATTTGAAGCGAAAGGCTCCCTTAACCCCGAAAATGGTGCAGACTTTCAAACAGGGGGTCATTGATATATAGGCGTTGGAGGCAGAGACTGAGACTGTCCTTCGGTCTCTGAAATAATCCTGTGTTCTTCTACTGTCTTTTTCTTTTTGACCCTCCTGGTCTTTTTTGTCCGTTTGCTGCTGTTTTTTGTTGGGAAGCTGTTTCTTTTTTTTGGTGGACCATTGGTGGTCCTTTCTCTATCTTGTAAACTTTGTGGTTTTGGGTCCCTGTAAAACCCGCTTTACCCTTTAATCAAAAACAATTATAATAGAGCTTCCCAAGTAGGAATAACTAAGAGAATATGTCCCCTCCTTCTACCATAATTTTCTATGTCCCTTCTCCACATCCTCTTTATCTTTTCTCTCATTGCAAAGTTTCCTCTCCCTCCTCTACCTAATTGTCCTCTTCTTTGTAAGTATTTTATTTGCATTAAACACTCTCCCCTCTCTCTCTCTCACATACCATTTTTCTCCTTTCTCTCACTCCCCCTTCAGTTTCATGACTCCTTTTCATGCATACTTGTTCTTTCCTATTAGCGACGATGTCATTTCTTGACATGGTGTCCTCTATTAGGCCTAGCATGGAGCCACTCTCCATTGATATCGATCCCTTTATATAGCGCTTTAGGTACAACAAAGACTTCCCCTATATATAGAAGTCTGCTAATGATATGAATGATTAGTATGAGAATAAAAAAGAATAGATTGTATGCTTCATTGATCATCATTGATGCTATTTTTAATTTTTCAATGTATTTGAACATTCATGGACATTATCATGGAATGCATGTGCCACTTCAATAGATTATTGATTGGAATAAATAAGAGTGACATGAATGATTACTATTGGAGTAAATTAATCATCTTTAATTTACTCTAGTGCTTAATGCAAACTTAGGAAAAGGTCATCTAGTTCTGATTACAAATGTTATTGCATTAATAATGCATTTCAATCTGTTATGTGCTTCATTAGTCACTTAACTGATTCATACATTCTATTATCTCACTCCTCTCGTAGTCAGAACTCCACCATTCAGGCATCTCATGTTGAGTTCATTTGAGTCTACATAAGGATATTCAATCCTTTAATGTATTCATTTAGTAATTGATTTAGTAATCAATAATCATTATTATTTCACATATTTTGTTGTGTAATTTATCATTTGTTTGTGATAGGTTTCTCTTCAGAATATCATCCAAGGTTTGTGGAATCTCAATCACAGATTTTGTTGGAGTAAATTAATCACCCTTAATTTACTCTCGTGCTTAATGCAAGCTTAGGGAAAGGTCATCTAGTTATGATTGTGAGTGTTATTCCATTAATCACGCACTTCAATAAGTCATGCGATTCATTAGTCACTTAACTGATTCATGCATTTTGTTATCTCACACCTATCTCAGTAAGAACTCCACCATTCAGGGATCTCATGTTGAATTCATTTGAATCTACATAAGGATATTCAATTCTCCATTGTATTCATTTAGTATTCAATTCAGTAATGAATAATCATTATTGTTTCACATATTTTATTGTGTAATTTATCATTTTTTTGTGACAGGTTTCTCTTCAGAATATCGTCCAAGGCTTGTGGGATCCCAATCACAGATTCTTTCATGGTATCAGAGATCTAGACCTAAATATCCTTGTTCACTTTTTTGAGGAATTTGTTGTATTTTTTTTTCTATTGATGTGTGTTTTCAATCATAGGAAGACGGATAAACGTTTCTGAAGCGTCATTAGGAGTCAACCTATCCACTCACAACAAGAAGGAATCAACCCACCCAAGAAGGAATTAGTGTTTTAAATCTCTGTTTGAGGTGGTGAAATCCAGTGTTCTATCTCTGTTTACCAGTTTAGAGATCTTTTTCTGCCTTTACATCCTTGAATTTATGAATTCAGGGAAAATTGTAGGTGTGATCTATACTAATTCTGAAAAGAAACATGATTTGTAAGAAAATACCTCATACGCCACACCGTTGCAACCTCTTTTGGCACATATTCTCCCAAGAAGGCAGGTGACGACGTGATTTTGAGAGGGGCTCATTGCAGATTGGGTGTGCGCCCTCTATGGCATCACAGGCCATGGTTTGTTTATCAAATCAAACTTACCCCTATTTGAAGGTTGAATTTATGGAAAGGAGGTCGTCTCTACAAAAATGTGGTGCAATATTCTGTGGGCACGGTGGAGCCCACCATTTGCTGACAACGCCTCTCTATAAAGAAAAGAAGCCCATGCTGATTTTGGCATTTGGACGTTTGTGAGAGATCTGAAGCTATGATGATCTGGTTTCTTTCCTACCTCTACCAATTGGATTGACCCCTTTAGAAAGTTGACCGAGTCTTCCAATTAGATTGAACCATCTTTTTCTTTGGGAGACCATTTTGTTTACCTACAGGTCATGTTTTTCACCAAGAAGGGTATGATTTGTAATTAATGCCTAGTCAATCAACTCTATGTGCACACGAGCTGCAACCTAGTATCCACGAACAAGGAGGCAGGTCGATTGGGTTCTAAAAACAGCGAGAAACCTGTGTGATTGGCGTCCAATCTGAACACATATCCAGAGGAGGTGGTAATCGCACACCCTGAGCTACGTTTCACATTTGCAAGGGAGGCGGAAAATTCTCTGTTCACCGTGGGGTATGACGAACGTAAAACATCTCTTTCACAATAATCTAAGCCCTATGTTTCTGGCATGAATTACTTCTAGAAGGCACGTGGCTAAGTTTGGAGGCACATTTCTGGGTTTGGGAGGTGCGATCTTGCTTGGTTTGGATGTTGCATTGGAATCTTGCATGTCCCATGGTAATTTGAAGCAAATTTCTGTGAAGATTTTTACCACAATAGAGGTAGATGTAACCCTTTTTTTCTATATGCATGCATGTTTTTTTTCATCTAGAATAGGTGTATTTCATTTTGCTTCTGAATAAAAAAAACTAGAATAATAAAAGTTGCTAACTAATTATCAAGCTATGCACTATTCCTCCAATCGACAACCAAAAGTGCTCTTTTGTTCTAAATTCATAACTATATGAGCTTCTAGAGTCGCATCCTCATGTGCTTCTAGAGTTTATTTCTATTAGGATAATATTGAGAATTGGATAAACACTGGCATTATCCCTAATGGAGGGCATCTTTCTAGTTATTTAGCAGTTGGAGCTTTCTTCTTTAGTTTGAATAAATTGTTAGGAGTTTTCCACCTAGATTTTCTCCTTTCCTCTTTGTTGGCCCACCATTTTCATCGCCTTTGCAACTTGTTCTCTATTAGTCTTCATAGCATTCTTGATAGATATCATTGATTTTCGACATGTAGACACGTGAGTAGTTTTCAGAGGCACACATCATCATTCTTTTCCTTCATCAGTTTTTGCTTCTCCTTATTTTTCATTCAGGGGAGTGTTGGAGTAAATTAATCATCCTTAATTTACTCTAGTACTTAATGCAAACTTAGGAAAAGGTCATCTAGTTCTCATTTTGAGTGTTATTGCATTAATCGTACATTTTAATCAATTATGTGCTTCATTAGTCACTTAACTGATTCATGCATTCTATTATCTCACTCCTCTCTCAATTAGAACTCCACCATTCAGGGATCTCATGTTGAGTTCATCTGAGTCTACATAAGGATATTCAATCCTTCATTGTATTGATTTACTAATTGATTCTATAATCTATAATCATTATTGTTTCACTTATTTTGTTGTGTAATTTCTCATTTGTTTTTGATAGGTTTCTCTTCAGAATATCATCTAGGGTTTGTGGGATCCCAATCACAGATTCTTTCAATTACAATAAGTGGAATGTTTTCATATACAAATCACTCTCCATTCACTTCTTTCTCACCATCGATGTTCTTTTTCTTAAGAACTTACTCTTTGCTTTCAAGATTCAAGGATCATCTATCCCAAAATTATTGTAGATCACTTCATGCACTTTTATCATTTTATGGGTGTTAATTTTACTATCTTATTAGTCCCTCTCAAATGTAGGAAACTAATTTTTTTTCACCTTACTTTTTTTTGAAATATTAATTTATCTTACTTAACTTTTGCAATATCTACTAAAATATTTGACAAGGATATATGTGTAAAATATACTATATTTAATTATTTAAGTGTTCATTTTTGTGTCTTTTTCTATTAAAATATTGGCACCTAAGATCATGTGATTGATTTGTAGTATGGCTATTAAATTTTTGAACCCATTCAAAAGAAAATCATCTACAAATGTTTTTGACTCCAAGAAAACTTCATATTTTCAAAAGGCTTAAATAGATAAAAAAATAATATATGATATAATTAATCGAATATTCCAAATTATTTAAGATAAAATCTAGAGATAAACTTATTTAGTTTAAAGAAATGTAGCAACATGTAGTTCTAAAATTCATCTAAATTTATCATGAATATATTTTAAAATACTATCAAATCAATAGGAAACAACCCTAGAACCCATATTTTGTTGAGTGTCTATTTAAAATAGTTTTATAACTAAAATGTGTAGTAAATTTGTTTAGATCACAATGCTCCCAAAATATAAGGCCAAAACAAGTGTGAGTATTTTTATAATAGCTCATATTATTGGATTCTAAATTTATAATATCTTGTACCATTTACATGATTCTCTCATCAAATTTTAATTTCTAATTCTAAAAGTTATTAAAAATTAAAACATTTTATAATTATTAAACCTATTTTGTTTTTCCAAGACTTTTATTTGTGATGGGTTAAGTGTTGAGGATTTTATTTAAGGAAATTTCTATTATAGGGATATTCATCTAAACCTTGCAACATAAATTTGGATGAAGAAATAAATTAAAATAATGGGAACATCTCCCTACAATCCTTCCTTGAATTTTCTTTTTAAGGTAATTAAGGCAACTTCCTATAATTTAGGTAAAATACATTAGAGCCTTAATTTAAGTAGATATTAGCTATGCATGTTCTTGACTTATAAAGTTGACTGTTGGTTTATACTTATATTTATCTAGGGTAAATACCATGTGAATTAATAAGCCCAACATGAACTATTGTTTTATGATAGATGATGATTGTTACTGTCATGGGTGAAGATGGTTAGAAGATAATTATCATAACAATAGAGGATATCATCATAAAATCTCCATTGTTTTTATCATTCTAGACAAGGGGAATATTACTATATTGTAAAATATCTCCATACGCTTCTCAGTGGTTAGTCAATTTAATACTAAAAATATTATTCCAAGGGTATGTCTTAATCTTTAGTTGAGTTCATGGTAGGTACTCAAATATCATTTTATGATGGTTTAGTGGATCACTATATGAAAATAAGTATTCTATTGTTGATTTTTATCAATATTACCCTAGATAAGTGTCCTAAATTTAATGATAGTTTTTATGGAATATCTAACATGCATTGTACTATTTTTTTGGGTGGATTAATATATGCAATGGTTGAACTAACAAAAGGAATTTTCGATGTAGTGGGAGTTTTAATTGAGTTATTATTCCCATCTATAAGCAGGGCCTCATAAAACATGTCTCACTATTGGCATCTTTACAATAAACCCAAAAAATAACTCATGAATTAAAAAATAAAGAAAAAAATAGAATGTCTCATTCAATGATCTTTGGGAAATCATCCTAAAAAGAATATACTAATGAATATCAATGTTTTTGATAAAAGGGTAAAACAGGTTTTATAGGGACCCGAAACCACAAAGTTTACAAAGCAGAAAAAAGGACACTAAAGTCCCACCAAAAAAATAGCTACCCGAGGAAAGACCAATAGCACCTAAACAAAAAGGACTAGAAAGGTCAAAAAGATAGGAACAGCATTGAAAGCACAAAGAAAGCCCCAGCCATTAATTCAGATTCTTGAGGACAAACTCTATCTCCGCCTCCAGATTCCACATATCTTTAACCCCCTTTTTGAAAGTTTGAATCATCTTCGGAGTAAGGGGGGCCTTGTGCTTCAGATTGGCTCTGGTTCTTCTAGAAATGCCAGCTTCTGTATCTTGGCTTTTATCCTTAGTTTCCTCTAGATCTACCACCAGAGACCCCTACAGGGCTTTATCAAGCTTCTCAGTCATCGCATTAATGATTATCACATTGTGTCTTGCCATGCGGTTATTTTGCTCAGCAATGGTTTTGATGGCATTCCATAAATTCTCAGCTTTGGAGTCAATATTTCTATTACTATGATCCTCATCTTTCTTTTCCATCTCAACAATCTTAGCGCCCATCTCATTAATCTTGCTTTGCAGGGCCCAGTTTTTAATTTTCAGCTCATTAATTTCAGAGACAGTCCAATCCAAGAGTTTGGAGTGGGACTCTGAGTTGATTTTGGCAAGGTTAAGATAATCCAGAGAGGGCTCTTTTCCAGTATTAGGGCACGTATTCTCAGGGTTAGGAGTAATAGGGGATTTATCATTAAAGTGTATGTTCGACAGAGGATCAGCCCAAAGTTCAGTTTTGTTGGCATCAGACTCCTCTGACTTAGAGGTCTCTTCGAAGTAGGACACAAGGCTTTTGGCCTAGGTTTTCTTATCAAAAGAGTAGATCTTAAGGGAGGGGTTGTTAGGCTCAAGCTCTACGCGAGTTTTACCAGAATTCCTGGAAGGAACAGCATGTAAGCTAGGGATATTTCTAGCCGGACTAGAGTTAGGCAAATACTCCGAGCCACTAGGCTCAGTATCATCACTCTCAAAATCAAGGTTGGTTCCCAAAATAGCAAGAGTGGGCACATGGAGATATTCCATAATCAATCTTATTAATCCAGTATGCAGAATGGGGAATCTTTTAGGGTTTTTCTTATTGTCCTCCAAGCTTTTCTTCAAGGAGCACTAAAGATAATAGGGGATAGAGACCCTTACCTTATGTTAGAAATGGTTGAGAAGAGCAAAGCGGTAGCCATAGACTTTTGTGAAGCATCCATCCACCGTAATGTACTCCATGATGACCCACAAAACCTTTCTCCAAATAGCCTTTATGGTATCAACATCGAAGTAGCTGTTAGCAATTTTAACCATACTTAGCCTTTCCTTGTCCTTTTTAGGAAATCTGATCACAACTTCATTAGAAAAAACCCTGTCCCTAAAGAACTTCTTCCCTTAAGTGGATAATCCCGTAACATTAGCAATAAGATTTTCGCTGAGTTCCACATTCCTACCAAATAGGGTCAATTTACCATCATTCCAATTTTTGGCAAAGAGATCCGTAGCCTCCTAGTTAGAGCCATGAAGCTTCTCCAGGAAAGGGATCAGCCCTCCACTTTTAATCTTGTTCCAAACCTTGGCATTTTTCATGTGTATTTCGTAGTTGTCCGGCTCAGTTCACTTTCTGTCTCCTCCCATATCGACCAACACAGTGAGGTAGACCCAAACACAAACTTTACTAAAATCGGCCCTACCAAATCTAAGAACCCACAAAGCGTGCGGAGTTCGCTTGCATATTACTCCACTGTGCTCGGTCCCATGCATTCTAATGAATATTAATGTTATTTTCCTCAACATTTGAGTTCCTTTTAGAGTGTAACCTTATACATATGTTGTTTCTCTAGTGAGATGTGAGGATAAAATTATGTAAGAAAATGATAAGTATAACCACTAATTAAAAATTAGTATCACCCTTACATATTCATTAGGAACAAAAATAAAATATTGATGAGGTCATATATAAGATACATGAATGAAGTAAAAGAATCAAATTATGTAAATCAAACCACAAGAAGGTTCATCATTTAATATTTTTTCTAGATGCATGAATTGGAAACATATTATCATTTAAACATGTGTGTAATACATCAAAAAAATATTTAACATCTAAGTACATACTATGATGATATCTATTACTATCACTACTAAATCGATTATTCAATGAATCTTTATTAATTTGACTATTATATGATAAAAATATCTAAAACACCATGATATAGGTGAACTTTCTATATTTCTAGAACTAACATATACTAGTTGAGAAGTATGATCATGATCCTCAAAATCATGCGACAAGGAAGATAAATCATATTATTAATTATATAAAATTATCATGAGGATCCTCATTAGATAAAGGATCAAGGGACTACAAAGGAACATTATCACATTATCAAAACTTGATATGTATTTGAAGAAGATGGAGGTAAAGCACTAGATGTAGATAGCATGAGATCACAAATAATGTGTATTGTAGAAATATAAAATATACTATAATCATATAGTAAAACATAATTAATATTAATAGGTACATCATGAATCATCAACTAGAGCATGGGAAAATAGAGAATATGCAATATCATGAAGAAGCATATCACTAGTGGTAGAAGGTATATAATCATCATAGATAGGTAACCATAAGTCATCTCTAGAAGGATAATCAAGATTATGATCAGTAATAAAGAAATTGCTAAGATCCTTACAAAATATGTAAGAAGAGAGGCATGCATACTAGCTAATATCTATATTTATCAAAGTAGGTCTATCATGGTATGTAAAAGTAATATGCCTTATAAGTATAACATCAAACAAAGAAATATTCTTTAATTTGTTATAAAAAAAGGGTTAAGTCCTAATTATTAGTTTCTTACAACAGGTATAATCATTATGAATCATGTAGAAAAATGAAAAAATTTCCCCTAAATAGATGGAAATGCAATAAGAAGTTCCAGTTAAGATGAAAATGAGAGGCAATTTGAATGAATCCATGCATATAGGAGGGAGAGTCATCCATGTGCAATGCATGGAGATAATGCCTAAAGGATCAATGCATAAGATGAAACAAATTATGAAAACGCATTATGATCATTGATATATCAATGTACATAGGCCATTGATATAATGAAAGATCTAGCAATGATAATGATCAAAGGGAGGGTGGATGGCGAGGTATAAAAAAAGGTAACACATAATGAAACCAAAACCCTAACTAATATAAATTAGACCTAAAACTAAAGATGAAAGAAGTCAAAAAAATAAAAGTTAATCAACAAGTAGAAGGATAAAACCATAAGATAAAACTCTATGAAGTGTACAATCAAACATGTTCACCAAAATGAAATGAAATAAAATAAATCCTTAAGATATATAGGTTAATTGGTTAACTAATGAATAAATAACACAACTATACTAGATAAGTATCTCAATGAAGAAATATTACACATATTTTTTGAAATCGACAAAGAAAGTTCCATGTTCTTAAGATGCGATGAAATGATGCTTTCCTTCTATTCTAGTTCTATTATTTGCTATAAAAGTTTAGATATGCTAATTTCAATAGATTGATGCATGACCTATGCTATGTTAAGGTTCAATTCATGCTTACATAACTTATCTATACACCTGTGGTTCTAATTCAATATCTATGGTTCCAACCTTCTTTCATAGCATTGATTTCTGCATTCAAATACTTATGATTTTTTTCACCTCTATTTTTTGATTGTGATGTTCTTAGAGATATTATTAGAGAACTTTAGAATTTTGACCAAGTTGAAAGATATATCAAGCATAAATGCACATGCCTATTATGTCCATGTGATCTTGTATGTTGATGCAATTATCTCAAATATTATAATGCTATGGATGAATGATCAGATTAAGCTATGGCATTGTCTTTTTATATAATATTGTGGTTCTAAAAGTTGAATATTGAGTATATGAATTAATAATCAATGTTTAATTGGAAGGAGCCAGGTTAGACCTATAATTAAATTTAAATTTAAATTTTTTAATTTTAATATCACACTTATAATCTTGAACTAGATCAGGATTGAAATTATGATTTTAATGTAAGAAAAAATAATAAATATTAAAATCAAATTCTTACTACTAAGAAATAAATACACACAACATACATATATCATTTAAAAAGTAATTAAGAAAATAGATAATAAAATACAAAACAAATTAAAAAGAAGAAAAGAAGAGGATAAACTTTTCATACTACAATAATAAATGTTTTAATGAATGAATGAATGGATTTTAATGACGTCCACGAGACCATCGGTCTATGGGACCAAGCATCGGAACTTTAACCATTTTCAAGTTATTTTCCATGTCTGCCCTCTTATTATAGATCTTGACGAGGAAGCCAACAGTTTTGAGGAGCCTAGTCTCCTTAAAGAGATCATTTAGATTGTGCACCTTCAAATTGTCTTCATACTGGATACGGATATCATCATAAGCAAATTGAAGAGCCTAGTCTCCTTAAAGAGCTCATTTAGATTGTGCACCTTCAAAGTGTCTTCATACTTGAATACAGATATCATCATAAACAAAATCAAAATCAAAATCAAGAAAAGTACCATTGAATATTGCATTGTCTATAATCAACGTAATGCATGCATCGCCACATGTTTCCAATCTAAAAAAACAAAAAACCCAGAAAACCATTATCGAAGAGCTATAGCTAACTAATATAACTTCTAAAACTAACAGTCACTACTGAAACATAAATAATTGACCTCTAATATTTGGGGAACAATTAGGTCTTGCAGATGCCATTTCATGTACTGGTAGGTTCGTTACCGCCTACTCCTTCCTCACCAGTTTCTTCTTCAATGTCACCCCCTTCTCCTTCATCGTCACCTCCTTCTGCTTCATCGTCTTCCTCGCCACCTTCTCCTCCTTCATCGTCATGAAATGCTTCATAAATTAGACCAGAACCGATGCCTTCCGCAAACCCCTCAACAAAGTTTATCCCTAGCTTTTGCACAACAGATTTACCCCCACTAGCAAGCTTTTCCAGAATATGTTTGCCCCGGGCTGGGCCTTGAACTAGATTAATGCCATGTTAAGACATACAATGAAAATCCACTATAGCACAATTCATTTCCAAATTGACTTTACACGTAATCATCTCACAGCGATACTTCCATTTCAGGCTATTCTTGTTGCACTGCGTGCAACTGTAGTTTCCCTTCTCAGCAACAAGCTTCAGGGCATGATTTTTATGCCCACTGTAGGAGAGCTTCTTAGGAAGCGTCATACACAGCGGATGAAGTTTCAATTTCCCGCCAGGGGACTCAAACAGAAATCCTCGAAGTACCTCTCCGCAGCCGTCACAGTGGTGTCGTAATTGAGTCTTGCGACGAAATTTAAACGGGTGCTGGCTGAAAAAGGCATGGACGTATTCATCAGGCAAAGTAGCACAGACCTCGTGTAACACGAAATCCTCGCATGAAAGGAACTTAAATCCCTTCTTGACTCCAAATGCTTTGCATCCACTGCATGTGTAGCGTGGATGTCCTTCCATCAAACGGAGTTCATGTTCATGGCGGCTACCGTACAAAACGTCTGCTCCATTTGCTGAGGGTATTTTGTTTCGCTGCGGTGGGTTGGATGCCATTGCCTTAGCGGACAAGCTATGACTAGCACTTGCAGCCGGGGGAGCTGCATGGAATACGCCGATAGTTTGGGATAATTTGCTGGACATTATTGGAAGTTAAATAAAATTACAGGAATTGAACATTACAAGTTCACTATGTTTTTATACAGTCTGGAAGAATGATCTTTAATTGGTGCGCAACACAACACATCGTTGATTTAATGCAATTTAATCAGTTCCTTAAATATATATTTTTTTATCCTCTATTCAGTCTCTCCTTTTACAATATCTCTTTTAAATTTATATAAGAGACTCAAAATAGGTCGGCTTATTTATAGCACTACTTAGCCGAAATAGAATACTTGCATCGATTACAAAATTTGCTTTAGGTGAAAGCAAGTTACAATGTCTTTGGAATATAAATTTACAAGTTATAAACTGTCCCTGATATTGCTTATAGAATATATACCAAAAATCTTTTGCCGACCAAATCCAGCTGCTTTACATATGGAAATTCAACAGCCATTACACTATTCCCCATTGGCCATTGGAATGGAGCAATTCTATTTATTTTCTCACAGTATCCAATGTACTTGGCATCTAGCAGTGCTTTAGCCTCTGTAATGAATCCATCAAAATTTGTCTCTAGACCTAAAAGTTGATCCAATGTAGAATTCAAAATTCCTACGTTAAAACCAGCAGCTGACAGCCTGGAGAATATTTACCACTTGGAATATTTTCTGTTACAAAGTACAATAAGATAACTCATTCTGTCAATGACATTGGATACTGAGAAAATTTCCTACCAAGATTTTAAAGAACAGAGGCACTGCGTAAAAGACCACCACACACTCTAGAACCAGGCAGATAGGGAAAATTACTTGAGATCCCACTGTCTGTGATATAATGTGCCAAATTTTCATGAACTTTCTCTCCATTCAAGGTAGGGACTCTAATAGCAGAACCACTGATAAAGAAATAATTTAATAGAAAATTTCTCTTGTATACTGTCATTTCGATTGCAATTATAATGGTTGATTGCAATTATAAGACAACCATTCGATCTTTATGCTTCTTTCAAGTCTATAGGTTTGGAAAGCATTATCTTCTCAGCCATATGTTGCATGCTGCAATTCCAACGTGCTTTTATTTGTGTTTTTGCAAGCCAGATGATGAAAACAGAGTTTCTTACCTTCTTTTGTTCCTGTGAATGATAACAACAGAGAATATTTCATACCTTGGATAGCAACAAAGATGGCAGTGTAAGTGTAGAGGACATATTGAATGCTTGGGCTTTAGTACCTTTGTGATGATAATATGCAGATAATGATGGGAGCTATCATGATTTTTGCATTAAGTTTTGAGATTGTGATAACAAGATTATTTTTAAAGCACAGACATAACTATATACAACACAGCCACTGGATAAGGCCACATCATGTTGTTACACAGACACATTTAGAATTTTGGAGAACACAAGTCATCATAAATAATGTTCCAATCCCCGTTTAACCTTTTAATGCAAGGAACAAAAGATTAGCACAAAATGTAAAGCCTAGATTCTAGGCTCTTACATGGTTGGTGATCCTAAATTAGATACATCATACAATTCATCATAACCTTCAAAATTTTAAATTGTTTATGTTTCTGCAGCATATCTTCCACAATCGGTTCATGCATTAGACAATGGCAGATTTCTTGGAAATCAACTGGAGAGCTTTTTTGATCCCTGCACATCATGGAAAATAGTGTTTTTGTTATGTCAGTATTTCTTTTGTTGGGTAAATAAAATGAAATTAGTAGGATTAGAAGGTTGCATTTGCAGTAGTTTACCTGTTGTCATTATAATGAGAGCTTGTAGTCGAGCTTCCTCTTTCTTCCTGATAATGGTATAAGGGTTATTTTTCATTCGGGAATAGCGGTCGAATGAGAATGGTGGTTCTATTCGAAGATCATTTACTGATTTGACTCTAGAGATAGTTATAAAAGTGAGACTTGTCTTTCGACTTTTCCAATATGAATTGCTGCCTTTTTTAGTGTTAGGCCTTGAGATTTAAGTATGGTTATTGCCCATGCCATGGAGAGTGGTATTTGCCTACGATTGGCAATAGATATAGGTGTGATAGGTACAAATTTGGGTTCATTTGGGTTCCATATATGAAGATTCCACAAATTCATACGAATGCATATCAATCTTTCATGCCATAGACCAATCTCCACTAAAAGTTATAAGTGTGATAGAGGAGTTCACAGGCTCTAAGACCTCGTGTTCATTTGGGTTCCATATATGAAGATTCCACAGATTCATATGAATGCATATCAATCTTTCATGCCATAGACCAATCTCCACTAAAAGTTATAAGTGTGATAGAGGAGTTCATAGGCTCTAAGACCTCTACACAGTTCATGGATATAGGTTATCAAGCTCACAAATAATGCAATTTTCCATGGATATAGGTTATCAAGCTCACAAATAATGCACTACGGTGATTATTGTTCTTTTCAAACTAGAAAATCTTACAGAAACTATCATTGCCACTGAAATAATTCCCCAATATTGCTTTTTCATTTTATTTAAAATGTATTCTTAGTGCATATTTAGGTTGCATAAGTATGCAAGTTGTATGCTTCCTGTGAAACCATTTATCATGTTAATGGATAAGTTAAATAATGTTTTCAAAACTCATTACAATAACCACAACCATCAGAATGCATATGAAACATCATTAAAAATAAAGAAACCATTTTAGAACAACCTCATGTAGAACAAAGCAACTGCAGCCCAAAGAACAGGGGAGAAGAGGGAAAAAGGCATCATTTTGATTGCATTCGCAGTGAGTTGGAACTTTTGCTTTTCCCCTTGAAGAGATTCAGTTGGAATATTTGTAGGTGTGGGGCTTGCCATCTGGAAAGTAGAATATTAGGTGGTATCATCTATCTGAATTTCGCAACAGCAAGAACATTAGTGTATAATCACTTAACATGCTCCAATGGAATAAATGATGTGAATTCACAAGAGACAAACTACAATTAGGCTTATGTATGGTGTGGCTTGTTTAAAAAAGCTTCTGAACATTCAGTTTTTCCTAAGTCAAAGGATGCCAAAACTGAATGTTGAATGCAGTTCAACATAATAAAACCAAATAAACAAATGTACGAAACAAAAATGAATAATGAAAATTGGCCATGGGTTACACTACATTTTTCTTGCATTTTAAGTAAAGATACCCACTCAGAAGTTAAAAACAATAGCAAAATGGAGAAAACCATAATTTGAACATATTTAAGACTTAAATACTATCTAGCTATGGGTCATCACTCCACACCTATGTACAACAACTCTCAACTAATAAATATTTTAATTGACTTTATTACAACATGTAAACCTTAATCTTTTCAACATATTCATCATAAATTCTTTCAGGCTACCTGGACACCACAGGGAACAACCTTGCAAGATCAGTTCCTAAATCCTAAGTACAGATTAAGGAACCTTTTCTCAACAATATTTTTTGTTAAAGCTCTTTACAGCAAGGGATTTCTTAGATAGCAGTAAGCAGATACCTAGGCTCCTCTGTACACAGATGATTTTAGGTTGTATCTCTGTACACAACAATTGGAGACTGCAGTTTATTTTGTGGTTCATGCTATAGACAATGGAGACAACAATTTTTGGAGTTTTTGGATCCCTGCACATCATGGAAAGTAGTGATTGTGTTATGTTAGTATTTGCAATTTTGAGTTTTCATCTTGATGGTGAGGGTCAAGCATCTGCCAATAGTGAAGATGATGTGGCATAGCACGTATCTGCAAAAATTGTCAAAATGGTTCAGCAGATGAGTAATAAAATAAGTTGAATTGAGTGTACATGTCCACCTCTTAAAAGTAATATCACATGAAACAATTGCATAACAAAGCAATTCTGAAAACAAAACAAACAACATAAATGCTACATTTTATCTTTCATTTGACTAAATGCAACCACCATTTGAATGAGATTTGTTGGGAACTCATTACCTTTTTGTTAGATTGAAGCAATTATCTATTTCCATGACCAAGTAATAGAAGATGCATTTTAAAAATTAAAAAGTAATCACCAAATGGATAGATTTTACAATAGAAAATGACTTAAAAATTGCATTGTTGAATGAACACAAAACCAAATGCATTTATTTGAAAAACCAAGAAAAATAATTAAACATGCCATGGCCCATTTCAAAGGCAAACACGGAAGGAGAGATGACCTACTCACCTATTCAGGGAATATTATCAGGAAACCAAATTGAATTGTACCAAACAGTAAACAATTTATTTTTATCCATTGCTTCTAAAAAACAACCCAACAACTATTCCTACTCAATACAACCCATCAGTGAAACATATTGAATGAGAATGCATCATTCCCTTCTATCAGAATAGCAACAACCCAAAACACGTAGCATTGCGGTCATCCTTTATAAGTCTTGTTTTCTCATCAAGTTTGTCCAAGACATTGTTATTAAGAGAAAAACTATATAGTACCTTGAGACTTGATAGTTTAATGTCATTTTTTACTGCACAACAGCAAGACAAATTTGTGTAATTAGACACTCTGACTATCATACCCACAAATTGTTTTGGCAAAAATAGAGCAGCCACACTTAAGTTGAACAAAGATCATACACACAAACTGAAATTGAATTTATTATTAATGTCTACAATTAATTAGACAAGAAAATGAAACTGAAGTAAAATCTATTACAACAAATCAAACTAAACAAACAAAACAAAAACAAATTATCACAAAAAATAATGGCACCAAAGATTGTATCTATTGCCCTTACAGAATTAAAAAAACATTATTTTTTAATGGCTTTCTTGTTGACATTTGACTTCTTTGAAAGCAATGATAAGAACTTCAATCTATTGAGTAGAAAAATCTGAATATCAATTGTCATCAATGCTAAAGAATTTGTTGTAACTTTGACTATTGAATTTTTTGCGGGTCATTCTCTTGTATTTATTAATTATTACTATTGGACTTTCTTAGAAAATATTACTTTAATTTATTACTTAAGGGTTCAATGAAGTCATCCAAACAAGACACCATGTCCTCAAGTTGGTGCTTTTAGCTTTCCCACGGTCATATATCCCTTTCACGATTGTGTTTACATCTCTATCATGTCTTATGCATTTTTGTCTGTAATCTACCATTCTTTCTTGTTCACTTTTCCCTTGTATGGCAGTTCTATGATCACTTGTGCCCAAGACAAACTCCTCAATCAAGTGCTTTAAACTGTTTTCTTTAGTCTCCTTCCTTCCTATTGCAAATTATCTTTGTATCTATGCTATGTTTTTTCCCTTTAAACATATACATATGATTGGAACAATATGAAACAACTATTGTTCTTAAGAGTTATGTACTGCCCAATCTAAAAGCATGAGGTTTGGTAATGGAACACACAGTTTTCTGTCCCGATGAGGAAACCGAGAGGTTGATCTGAAACATCAATATAAAACGGTTAGACATAATTAATCCAGAAGGTTCCTAAAACAGAATGCTCTGTAGAAATCTTAAATCTTTAAGATAAGGAATTTGGTAAAATATGTTTACATCATAAATTCACTGATCATCGATGAAAACAAGTCATAGCCTTTATTACATTTGCAAAGTGTAAACAACCTATATCATCTATAATTGTCAAGATCAATCTAATCAAAACCCATTCAAAAAGCCATGGAGTCAAAAAAAGAAAAAGCATTGTTCCACATATTATCAACACAACCATCTCCAGTATGCATGTAAACTGTTTGGAAAAATGTCTCCAGTTGCTCTCCAAAACTGAAGAGATTTTTAAAATGGGATTAAGAAATTTCTTCACAATTTGTAAAAGCTCATAGACATTAATTGAATTTCTCTCATTCTATTTAGTACTTTAAAGACTGATAAAAAGCTTGGAAAATACTTATGCTAACTTATGAAAGGAAAAACCTAGCTACTAAGAAGTGATATAGCTGTCTGAAATTCCTCTTTAGTCTTTTATCTCTGAATAGTTGCAAAGAATTTATGTTCTTTGTATATAACCACAGATATGTATAATATCTACCATAATATATTTGTGAACTATGCGATGTTATGTTGTGTCTTCCTATTTAATGGATGAATTGTAGTTACCAAAAATGAGAAACATAAACCAAAATAGTTATGTGACAAGAAATGGTGTCCTAGAGGTTATGGATAAGAAACAATTTTTTTGTACACACATATCTATATTAAAATTTTTGGGTTCACAAATAATGTAAAGAAATAAAATGATTCACCATTGACAGCCCACCCTAAGGATGCATGTTCTTGCTCTGCCTTACTCTTCAGGAACCACGGGTCTCCTCAAGGGCATAGAGCTAACAGATTATCTCTTTGGGCTTGTATGGGCTTGACCAATTTCCTCAAATCTATCTTGGGTCCTCTATTTTTATTCTGTATCTCCATTGGGCCTAATGATTTTCAGAAATTCTGCGCTAGAATTGGCATTTTGTGCAAACTTTGAATGGAGCTAGCCATACTTGAAAATTCCTTTGTTCGCAGTAGGTAATTTTTGTAAATATTAAAACTATCCTGCACTCTTTGCAACCTCTATTTCTTGTAGTTGATTTCGGTATTTTCTAAAGAAAATTGGTCAATGATCATGAGGTGGAGGAGGGTACTTGGAAGTAGAGGATTCTCAGCAGTAAGAGAATTGCTGACGAATGAGATCCTAGTTATGAGATGCATAGTAGAGGATATTTTTTCTCACCCTAATATAATACAATTGCATGATGTGTATGAGGATTAGTTTGGAGTTCACTTTGTTCTTCAGCTTTGTTCAGGTGGTAAATTATTTGATCGGATTTTAGCACAGGAATGATATTCTGAAGCTAGAGCTGCCACTATAATTCGCCAGATAGCAAAAGGATTGAGTGGTCTTCATGATGCCAAAATAGAAAACTGAGATTTGAAGCTTGAAAATTGCCAGTTCCTGACCTCAGATTCATAGTGAATAATCACTTAACACACTCCAAAGGAATAAATGATTTGAATTCATAAGAGACAAACTACAATTAGGCTTTTGTATGGTGTGGCCATGGGTTGCACTACATTTTGCTTGCAAAAGATAGAAGACATTATGCAAAATCATTTTTTGAATAACCATGTTAAGCAAACTATAAAGTATCTTCAAAGCGAAATGTCTTCATCGTGCCCTAAAAAAAAAATGCAGCTCTTTCTCAATCAAGTGGTGCATGCAACCTGCTTTTCAAAATCCCTACTTGTATTTTGGGAGAATTTCATTTTAAAAGATTTATAATGAGCAATGATGAAACACGAAATAGGGGAAATGAGAAAAATGGATACCTTATGTGGAGAATGACTAAAGAGTCTGTAGAAATCACCTCCTGCTACTTACGAAACCCTAGCAAAGGAGAACAAAGCCTAGATCACGGTATAGGACGAAACCCTGGGAAAGTAGAAAATAAACGGTGAGGCAATTTAAAGCACACTTATCGGAAGGCTTGGCCATGACAAAGCAACTCCTATGTGGTCAACAAGTAGTTGCGTAGCAGAGTCAGGGCGCATCAGATGTCTACACACAGGCGCGCCAACAACAATCAAAACCTGTTGGTAACAAATACACTCTGCTTTTCATTTTTCACCCGCCAACGGTCAGTTTCCCGACATTGAAAATTCTCGCACAAAACATGCTAGCGTCACAACTTTCGACGTGAGACAATTTCCCAGCCGAAAGCTCACACATAATATAGCCTATCGGCTAAATAAAGATAATGTCGATTTCCTTATCTGTATGATTGAAAAATATCATATCTTTAATAATTCATAGTATTATAATAATTGTAAGCAAGTCAATTCTATCAAGTAAAAATATCATTTCCTTAATAATTAGTTTTATCAACATACACCTACTACTATCTTAAGTTATTTTATAATTTTAAGTCAAGTCAATTCATTTATTTATATATGACATTAAGCTTAAGATAATGTCACAATTTATTATATTAACGTAAATCTAATCCCATTTAATCTATTTTATAATTGTAAGTCAAGTTAATTCATTTATTTATAAATGATGTTAAGCTTAAGGTAATTTCATCATACAAAAAATATACACATTGTTTTATAAAAAAATTGCTTCTATTATATAATGTACAAATATCATATTTTTAACAATTTACTATATTAATGCAAACCTAATCCAATTTAATCTATTTTATAATTTTAAGTCAAGTCAATTCATTTATTAAATAAAAATGTCATGTCTTTAACAATTAATTGTAACACACACGTACTTGCCACTCTAAGTTATTTTATAATTTTAAGTCATAGTCAATTCATTTATTAACATATGACCTTAAGCTTAAGGTAATGTCATCATATAAAATTGATTAATTTGGATGATTAGCTACTTTTTTTTATCATTTAAATATTGGATATTTTATAGTTGTAAGTCAAGTCATTTCATTTATTAACATATGAACTTAAGCTTAAGGCAGTTTCATGGTACATTAATTTATTAATTTGGATGATGACATGGTTGTTCAATGATATCAAATTTTCACAATTCATATTGTTTAATTATGACAATTTATGGATTATATTGGATGAGAGTTTTTTGCATCAACATTTTGGATCACACTCCATCAATCATAGGATGAAAGAGATCAAGGAGAAAAGTAGTTGGCTGCAAACCAAGAACAAGCTAAATAGAAAAGAAGGGAAGGAGGAAGGGGAGGCTACACAAGGACCAATGAGGACATGAAAAAATAATTTAAGAAATAAACATAAAATAAAAAACTAAAAAGAAGAAGATAAAGAAATAGAAAAAATAATGAAACCAACCATAACAAAAAAAAGAAAAGAATAAAAAAATAAAACACAACAATGACCAAGCATGAAAAAATGGACAACTAACTAAAATAAATAAATGTAATAAAAAATTACTACTTAAAAATAGTACAAAATTAAGTTATAAAACAATAAAAAAAATAAAACAAAGGAAATAAGAGATGAAAGGAAATAAATTATAAAAGTTACCACATAATTAAAAAATAAAATAAAGATTAAGCTTGCCAAATAAGATAAGAGTCAAAGTATATATATATATATATATAAACAAAAACAACAACAAAAAATTAGAGACAAAAAGAAGAGTGAAAAACTGAGACCAACAAGTAAACAAAAAATAACCAAGAAAAAGGAGCAAAGCAAAGAATTAGATAATATAAAACAAATGAAGGAAAAGAGATAAATAGAAGAAGATAGGAACAATGAAACACAAGGAAAATAAAAAGACAAAAATGTCATAATGAAGCCACCTAAAAGGAAAAAGAGAATTAAAAGAGAATACGAAACAAAGCAAGGAAAAATGACTAAAATGTTGAATGAATGAAGAAGATTGCATGTCTTAATGTAGCGTTTTGTTGTCAGGGATGTCACCATGATATATGAGTTGCAACTGCAAGTTCAAGTCATGTTTTTGATAGAGGAAAAAATGGGTTTTCCAGAGACCCAAAACCATAGAGTTTACAAGCCATAATAAAATAGATCATTAAACTACCCAAAAGCAAAAAGGCTGCAAACATAAATAAACAGAAAATGACACCAACCACCAACAAAAATCTTGCAAAAAGACAGCAAGAAGCAAGCAACAAAAAAACACAACCTAAACTAACCAAGAGACTTTAAAGTCTCAACAAATTTAGCTTCCAGATTGCACATTTCCTGGGTCACCTACTTCAGGTCCTTAGTCTCTAGAGGTGAAGAATCCGCTCTTTTCTTCAAGTTGGCTCTAGTTCTCTTCGAAGGGCCAAAATCCTCCTCCTTGTATTTTCTCTTATCAGCTTCAAGCTCCATGATCAGCGACCCCTACTAGGTGTTTTCCATTTTTTCCACTAAAGCGCTCAAGATAGTGTAGACATGCAAAATTGGCATCATGCATTTAATTAGGTCATATTTGTCCATTCATCAAATAAATCAAGTTTATTTGATTAATCTCTAAAGTCCTCCATTTAAATTAAATAAATTCATCTTTAATACTAACATCACCCCCTTTAGCTAAATAAATCAAAATATTTATTTAACTATGTCTAAATCATTTTCCATCTCCTTTTGATTTAGTTTCAGCAATAAGTCTAAATCAAATAGGTCAAATCATCTAATCCTTCATTAAATTAATCCAATCCTGATTAATTTAATCTAAATGCATGTTACATCCTCTAGCTTTTCCCACTTGCACAAATAAATCATTTAATTGATTTATTAATTCTTCTAATTTCCTTCAACTTGGCATTTTTGAAGGAATATTCTCCCAATTTGAATTTTCCCTCCCACATGACTTGTCCATCCAATAAAGAATTTAAAATTTCTTACATGTCTCTTACACAAGTCAAACTTGGCATTTAATTCATCTTTCATCCCCCCTAAACATGTCACTTCATCAAATTCAAAATTCAAATTTGCATATGGATCAAAATGTGCTCAACCTTCCTCCTCTCACATCTTGGCAAGTAGCATCTTGTCACTGGCTCATGAATGATCCCACATTCATCCAAATCTTTCAATCTTCCAACTTTGAATCTATAAATGCAAAGCATTTCAACACACAACACTACTACACAATTGGATCCAAAATCTTAGCATTTGCACTATCACTTGCATCTTGGCATTCTTTCTTATCAAGGGGTGGGAAAGGGCATCCTTCACCAATCCCACTATGGGATAGGTATGAATATTGTTTGAATGTGCTTTCAAGTTTTCTTCTTTGGTCTTTTAGAGTTTTGTTTAGCATATTAGACATGATTCATTATCGCATAGGGAGACTTTGGTTTTCTTTGTTAAAAGTAGGATAGACATGCTAATGATGTTCTTGAAAAAATGCAGAAAAAATTCTCCATATTATGGTGCTAGAAGGAGGGCTGATATCATATTCACCTTGTTTATCGCTTAAAGGATTTATAAAGATTGCTTTTTTTAATCTTTGAGATAACTTAATGCAAAACTTGTAGTCAAGTGGAATGAATCGATAAATTTTATTTTATATTTAACTTGAAGGAATTGCTCATGTATTTACTCAACTACTATTTTTTCCCAAAATATAAATATGCCAATATTATCTATCGTAAATCTTCTACTATTGTCTTGATTATTGTAAAATGTTTACTTTGCTAGATAAAGATAGATGAGTTCGAGGGTGGTGTCATTTTCCCTTGTTTCCTCATGTGACTTCATTTTGGTGAGCTGCATTTTCTTTTCAAAAGATATAGTAGCTAAGTGTATTCCTTTTTTAAATCTCGTGTGTACTAACCTGTCTGTTTCTGTTTTGTAAGATAAATTGTTACCAGTGTTGTGCTTAGAAATTAAATAGTTCATGTGAGTACCATGTAGTATTCATTGTGTATTGAGAACACATTCATACTCAACCTACCATTATAGGTACTTTTGTGAGACCACATTTCTAGAGGCATTTCGCCAAATGATTCATAAGCCTTGTCTAAGCTATAGCATTTTTATGCATGTCTTAGTGATTGGATGAATGATCATTTCCCTATTCCAACAACTTTAAAAATGTTTGAATGTTGGAATTTAATGTTTCCTGAGCCTCCGCTCATCCACCAATGCCCCTACAACCTTCACCTACCTATCAGGAGCAGTTTGCTAGTTTTGGGGACCCTCCTTGCAACTCCTGACAGCTCCAGAATTCATTAAGGTAGCTGATTTTGAATTCAGCATTTACTATGGTAGGTGATTTCAAATTTTTGAGAGGGAATGTTTGTTTTAGACAAAATGGATTGAAGGCACATTAGTTAGTTGGAGAAAGAGTTGGGGAAAATTTTGAGAGAAGAAGTCAGAGCAAAAGATTGCAGCAACTGACTGTGAGAAGAACATTCTCTTTGTGCTCCTAGTAGCTCCTGAATAAAAGCAACTGTTTGTTATTTGTAAGAGTAGTGATTGCTCCAGGTAGAGCTCTGTGTAGCTCTTGACAGAGAGTTGTTGATAGCTCCTGATCATTACCAGTCTGGTTGACCAGCTTCTAATTGCTCCCAGAAAGTTGTAATAGTTTCTTGTTTTTAGTTTGTTTTTAGTTTTGTTTATTTCTAGTTGATTAAATGAAGAGAAAAAGTTGCATTTCTCTTTTTTGTTTCCACATTTGAGATTTGGGTATTTCCAGCTTGACTGGAAAACAGAGCAGCAACTCTGTGTTTTGCTTTTGTTTTTCAAAGCTTGACATGGTATCAGAGCCATAAGCCCCATTTCATTGTGAGTTTGGGCATTTGTATTTTCTGGGTGTTGAGTTTTTTTGTTGTTGGAGACATGGCTAGAGATGAAGCAAGGAGTTGGCAGCAACCACCATCCTTTAATGGATAGAACTATGATATTTGGGCCAAGAAGATGAAGACCATTATAGTGGCCAATGATTTGTGGGATTTTCTCATAAATGGGTTAGTATATATCACTGACCCAGCTGCATTTGTAGCTCTCAAAAATAACTAGAAGACCCAGCTAAACGAGCAGAGGAAGAAGGATGCAAAAGCTTTGAGTTTGATTGAAGAAGCCTTGACATAGGCCATTTTTCCCAGAATAGCAGTAGCTGAGTATGCAAAAGAAGTTTGGGAAATCCTTGAGATTGCCTACAAAGGGACCGAATTCAGAGGTGTGAAGCTCCAACTACTTCGAAGAGAGTTCGAAGTTATTGAGATGAAAGAAAGTGAGTCTGTTGCAGACTTTCAAATAAGGTTCTCCAGTTTGTTGAACTAGCTGAGAGAAAATGGAGATGTGTTAGAGGAGCTAAAGATTGTTGAAAAACTTCTTTGATGTCTACCCATGAGGTATGATCCTCTTGTCATTTCTATTGAAGGAACAATAGAGCTTTCTACTTTGATAGTGGATGAGTTAATGGGTTATCTCTATACCCATGAGCAACATTTAAAAAGGTCTGCTACTACTTCCCATGAGCAAGCTTTCAAAGCTCATTTGAATGCAAGAGGCAGAGGGAGAGGTAGAAATGGCTTTCGAAGAGGTAGAGGCAGATCTAGTCAAGGAAATGTTGGTGGAGAAAGCTCGAGACGAGCAAGTAGCCAAGAGGGAGCAAGTAGCTCTCAGAAAAAATCTCGAAGAGGCACAAAGAACAAAAGTTCATGTGGGAGAAGTGACAAGAGCAACATTGAGTGCTACTACTATCACAAGTTTGGACACTATGCTAGTGAGTGTTGGAAGAAGCACAGTAATCAGCAAAGACAAAATGCTAATGTGGCTAAAGGCAATCAGTCCATAGCCTTCATCATGTGCAATGTTGGTGAAGAAGGCAGCCCTGAGGTTTGGTATTTGGACAGTGGTTGCAACAACCACATGAGTGCTAATGAAAGCCTTTTTTCTTTCATTGACAAAAAATGTTAAATCAGAAATTAGAATGGGGAACAATGGAGTTGTTCCTATTAAAGGAAAGGATCTATTATGATCTGCACCAAGCAGGGTGAAGAGAACGAGGTTCAAATTATTTATTTTTATCGGGGTTAAAGCATAACCTCATGAGTGTAGGACAGTTGATCCATAATGGATACAAAGTGCTGATGGAGAAGGGAAAATGTGTCATTTATGACAACAATGAGAGAAGAAAGGTGTTTGTAGCAATACAAATGACAAAGAACCAGATGTTTCTGTTGAATATTGAGACATGCTTCTCATCTCAGTCCTTTGCAGCACCTCTCATTAATGGAAAATGTACAGTAGTACAACTTACAACCCTTAAGAGCACCATTGAAGACCCCTCCAATCTATGACATCTCAGGTGTGGTATCTCAAGATCCAACCATGTACAAAAGCTTGGTTGGAAGCTTGATGTATTTGATAGCAACTAGGCCGAATATAATGCATGGAGTGAGTCTGACTTCTAGATTCATTGAGACTCCAAGAGACACCCATTGGCAAGCAGGTAAGATAATCCTGAGGTATGTGAATGGTACCAAAGGATATGGCATGTTGTACACAACAACAAAATAATATGGGTTGGTTGGTTACACTGACAATGATTGGGCAGGAAGTTTGGATGATAGAAAGAACACTTCGGGCTATGCATTTCATTTGGGTTCGGGTGCTATCTCTTGGGTTTCTAAGAAGCAACCTGTTGTTTCCCTATCAATAGTTAAAGCTGAGTACATAGCAGCAAATGCAGCAACATGTCAAACTATTTCGCTAAGAAGAATCTTGGCAGATTTGATAGAAGAACAAGAGGATGGAACAATGATCTATTGTGACAATGTTTCATCTATTGCTTTGACGAAAAATCCTGTGTTTCATGGAAGAAGCAAGCACATTGAAATTAGGTATCATTTCATTCGTGAATTGGTTGAAAATTGTGAAATTAAAAGGAAGTTTTGTAGGTCTGAGCAGCAACTAGCAGACATATTCACCAAGCCTTTGAGCATTGACAGTTTTGTGTGCCTAAGGAGTAGATTGGGCATTGTTGATCTAGATCAGATTTGATCTTATTGTTTTGTCAACTCAGGACAAAGGGGGAGTGTTGGAATTTAATGTTTCTTGAGCCTTTGCTCATCCGCTAGTGCCCCTACAACCTTCACCTACCTCTCAGGAGTAGTTTGCTAGTTTTGGGGATCGTCCTTGCAGCTCCTGATAGCTCCAGAATTCATTAAGGTAGCTGATTTTGAATTTTTGAGAGGGAATGTTTGTTTTAGAAAAAATGAATTGAAGGCACATTAGTTAGTTAGTTAGTTGGAGAAAGAGTTGGGGAAAAAGTTGAGAGAAGAAGTCAAAGAAAAAGATTGCAGTAGCAAACTGTGAGAAGAACATTCTCTATGTGCTCCCAGTAGCTCCTGAACAACAACAACTATTTTTTATTTGTAAGAGCAGTGATTGCTCCAAGTAGAGCTCTACGCAACTCTTGATAGAGAGCTATTAATAGCTCTTGATCATTACTAGTCTGGTTGAGCAACTTCTGATTGCTCCCAGAAAGTTGTAATATTTTCTTGTTTCTAGTTTGTTTTATGTTTTGTTTATTTCCAGTTGATTAAATGAAGAGAAAAAGTTGCATGTTTCATTTTTGTTTCCACATTTGAGATTTGGGTATTTCCAGCTTGACTGGAAAACAGAGCAGCAACTCTGTGTTTTTCTTTTTTTTTTCAAATCTTGACAACTTAAGTCCCTGTATTATCCATTAAGACATCAACAGTTCTACAGTCTGGTCATGGCATTCTAATCTAAGTTAGGGCCTCACCATAAGGACCATGTTGGGTGTAGCCAGTAATCATTGCATTCCAAGTGAAGGAATTAGGCTTTATGTTTTCATCTTCTATTTGAAAGATCAACATCTTAGTCTTGTTACACCTTCCATTGAGAACATGCAAGTAATTGATGCAGAAACAAGACCACGTCTTTGAGGCATTCTTTCAAACAAGTCATGTGCCCTCTCTATGCTTACATTCTAGTGCAAGCCCTGTTTAACAAATATGCTTACAGACTCTATAACTCAATGGCTTGTTAAGCTTATTAAGGCTCTCCTGTAAGAGAACCCAATCATTAATCTTCATAGCATTTTGTATCTGATCAATGTTTTTGACATATACTTCGATCTAGCTATGGTATCGCTGCCATCGTTATCCCCTGCTTGAACTTCACTTTTTTCCTCTTCAATGAAAGTCTCTTTCTCTTTGGATTCACTGTTGCCCTACATCCAAAAATGGGAAGCCATTATAAACTTGATTAAAGCTGTGATAGGAGTTTTTTTTTTTTTTAAAGCTTTCAAGCGCTAGGAAATGATAAAGTTGCGTTTATGGATAAATTTGGAGGCACATGAACAAAATTACTGTGAGAGCCAAAATATATAACTAGAGATTTCCAAAAGAAGAATTTTTGAATATAGATGTAAAGCTGTCATCAAAAGCAAGTGATTTTTCTTTTATCTTGATTGATCTCTATGCAATACTGAATTTATCATGTCTATAGCTAAGAGGATTCTTGTCGAGCCTCAACATTAATGCTGAAAATTGCATTAGTTTTGAAGCTACTGGTCGAGCGTTATTAGCAATACATTTTTTTTTTTTTTTGAAGTGTTGAAGTTGGTTAAAATTTGTATTACAATGCCAACAACCAAGTGTAATGATACTATTTGAGGGTGCCTAAACTTATGTTTTGTAACACCAAGAGCCGAAACGTATCATTCACCAATAAGAGTACTCATTTGATCATTTCTTCATTTGATGGAAGAAGAGATGAGCTTTGAATTGAAGAGTTTTCAAATTGGGTGGTAGGTTGTTCACTATCAATCAATCAGTTCTCTATTGAGCTATCTTAATTAGCTGAAGTGCATCAATCACTTATTTGGTCTCTACTGGCATTGATTTTAAATTGTTACCATTGAATTCTTTTCGCAGTCATTTCATATTATTCATAGTTTGAATTTTAGGGTAATTTGAATGGAAATTTCTTGTTTGACGGAAACTTCCACATAGTCTTCACAAGGCGATTTTCTTAGAGTATCGTCACAGGAAATGTGATAGTCTTCTATACATTAAGAGTTGTTGATGTTACAATGAGCTTAAAGTCACACATCGTGCAACCATTTGTTTCAATATGCCAAATAACACATCTGTATTAAGAGACCTTTCGTGTGCTTCATCTAGGACAATTATACTATATTGATCAAGGTTAGGTTAACGTAGAGTTTCCCGTAGCAGCACTCCATTAGTCATATACTTAATTAAAATATTTGGTTGAGTAACATCCTCAAAGTGAATGGCATAACCAACTTTATCTCCCAATTCAGTTTTGATCTCTTCATTGATACGCTTCATGTAGCTACAACATGTCTTGGTTGAGTGCATCCTATCATTCCATATTATGTAAATCCGTACATTCAAATACTATGTAATTTGTGTAGTCTTCCCTGATCCTATCTCTCCTACCACAAGAATTAATCGACTTTCATGAACAACCTGCAAAAGATCATCTTGCATTAAAAATATTGGAAGATACCATCGTTCACTTAATGTCTTTGATTTTGCAAACTCACTTACTACCTTCCATTTTTATTTCAAGTGTCAATGCAAAATTTGCATCCTGTTTAAAATCAAACTATAGGCACAATAGTTGAGACAAACATTGTTTCATTAAACATCACTTCTTTTTTTCTAGTGTTGTTTTCTCATTAATTATCACTGCTTCTATCATTAATATTGTTTTTTTGGAATTAATTGACCTTACAAACTATATTGGTGATTATTGCTCTAACAGTGAATTATGGAGACTTTTGTCAGGTAGCATGATATTATTGTGTGAACATTTCAATGGCTACCTCTATTGGTGTTATATCTGCTTCCATTAACTATTGGAGGCCTCTTTATAATGTTACAATAATGGAATAGACATAACTTTATTTGGTGAAAAAGTGGAGTGGTCTTTGAAGATTTTTCTGCATAGCCAATTATCTAGGTTTCAAACTTAGAGTTGCAGGGTATCTAATTTTTAACATTATACCATTATTTATTTATTTTTATAGAAACTTTGCATCATAATTGTAATTTTTTTTTTGTGAAAGTATTGTATGCTTCATTGATTCAAATCTCAAGATTTTACTTTGTAATGTTTTATAGGTTGGCATTGGAGTTGGGCATCGGAGTTAAAGCAAAGGTGAACGAATTGGACTTGGAATTTTTTTGAAATTAAGACTTGAAAATATAATTTTTTAATGCTTGTGATTATAATTTGAGGCTCCAATTCCTGCTTTCATTTTCTATTTTAAACCAACCCATCTTTCAATTTGGGTTTAAAATCAATCACTGCTTTGATCTTTTCAAAGATTGAACCTTAGAGACTTACTAAATTTCAAAATTGGGTTCTAAAATTTGACAAACAACTCTCACACTTCAAATTTGGTGCTTAAAAAGAACTCATTTTCTACTTTGAAGATTAAAATGAACATGTGCTTTTGTGTCCTGTAATATTTTTTGCAAAAAAAATTCATTTAAAAAGGCGTATACGCTTCTCTCGTGCTTCATGACGATATTGAGAATCACAAGTCTTTTTGGTGACATTAAGTTGCATAAAAGATTGCCTCCACACTTCAATTTGGGTACCTTAAAATTGAACAAAATTTGCGAGTGTGAGTGAAGGATATCATGTACATTCTCTCTTTATGTTGCAACAAATATTGATTAAGTTACAGATATTGCTTAGTCACTTTTTTTTATCCTAGAGGGCTTGCCTTGTGGGAAAAATCAATCACCCAAGGGAATGAACCAACCGAAAACATGCTAAATCCAAGCGACTTCCACCCGGGATATAAGTGTGGATATTAGAACAAAGGCCAATATCATGAGGATTATTCTGACGAGAAGGGCAGCATTGGTCTCTCGCCAAATAGATGGTCCCCACAAACAAAATTCCTACATTAAAACCCCTTTTTTAGCAAAGGCCAAAATTCTAATCTATTTGTTGGTACAAAAGGTCATTTCCTTTGAAGCCGCCCCACATATACATGTGATTCTTTTGTAGAGAAGAAAATTATGCCATGGGAGATTCATGGGTACTGATACTTGGCTGACCCAAGAAGCGAGTATATTGTAAGGGGGAGCCTGTGTGGTCAAGAATCTAATCATCCACACTGAATATGCGTAGCTGGATTCGTCCAAGTAAGAACCCAACAAATATTGTCTCTTCATCCTAGGGTTGTGCATGTTCTTGGAATCAAAACACTTTGCTTGGATCTAAAATAGTGGAAAACAAACATTCACAAAATTTTCAAATTTCAAACCCTTTAGGAGGGGCAAATAATTTGATTGAATTCAAGTACTCATGCTTTCCCTAGGGATTCCATCCTGAGAGGCTTCTAAGTATTTGGATTTACATCACAATTTTCTCTTACTAAAGTCAACATTAGGAAACTATGCTCTTGAAATCTTGATTTTAACATAAGGGACATTATGGAATGAAAAGAAATTGAGACAAAGACATTCAGTTTGAAAATATAATCAAGAAGGTGTTTGTTGTAAAAATAACATAATCTAAGCAAGATAAGAGACAATTGAACCACACATGTGCTTGGTCTCTTTTGGGTCATATGGTTTTGATGCAAACAGTGGTTTTTTGGTTTGAATTACTCTTAGGAAAAAGAATGTCCTTCAAAACCTTGGTCTTATAAACAAATCCCTCGTAGGTTCATTTAGGATCAAAAATCAATCAATCTCACCCATCTCAAACATTTATCAAAATCTTATTTCACCAACAACTTTTGGAACCTTGGAAAACATCACTTATGCTATACTTTTAGGAAAAATCAAAATCACCTTGTTTGGCTTAACACACCTAGCCAAATTATCCTTTTCTGTATGAGTTTACTCTAGGATAACACAACTTCCTAGAGTTTACAAGTTCATTATCCAAAATCACTTTTTTTGACTTAACACACTTAGTCAAATTATCAATCCTCTTGAACGAATTTACCTCTAGGATAACACAACTTCATAAGGTTTACAAGTTCAAAGTCACCTTGTTTGGCTTAACACACCTAGCCAATTATCCTTTTTTGTACGAGTTTACTCTGGGATAACACAAGTTCATTATCACTTTGTTTGGCTTAACACACTTAGTCAAATTATCGAATCCATTATCACCTTGTTTGACTTAACACACTTAATCAAAATATTCTCTTGTGTATGAGTTTACTCTAGGATAACACAACTTCCTATATTTTACAAGTGCATTATCATTTTGTTTGACTTAACACACTTAGTAAAACTATCCTCAATCAAAATCAAATCAAATCAAGTTCGAAAGTCTAGCATTGATCCAAAGATCCTAAAATTTTAAACACCCATATCATTCACCCCTTTCATCCTTCATCTCATCATTGGTCTTAAACCCCTTAGAGGTTAACAAGGTCAAAACACAATAGGAACATATAATATAAACTTGATTCATCCATCATGAGTAATCCAATTCAACCAAACTATCCAAGCCTTATGATGCCAATTGATTTTTAAAACTTGAATTTGTACAAACCATACATGGGATCATTATCTCCTCGAAACCTCAATGGTACAACAAAAGTGAGCATGCCCAATCTAAATTATTGAACACCTTTCCCTTTCGTATATTTAAATCAAAATAAAAACTTACAAATATATCAACCAAAAAATCAAGGAATTAGCCTTCCCCCTTTACCAACCATCAATCAACCGAATCTGAGCAACACCTGAATCATAAATCAAAACATCATACCAAATCCTCTCATCTTGCCATCGATATCACAACAATAGATGGCAACCATCCAAGAAACCCCAATGGTCAATGCATCCATCATTCCCCAAGTCTCTCAAAGCATGGTTTTTCAAGGACCAATCATATCAATCACACCCTCTACCACTCAAACCTCGGTAATCAATGTGACCATCCTGCTCATCACAACGGTCAACACCATTCCCAATCCACCGCCACCACTGCCAAAACACAACATGGAAAATTCATTCAGCATCACGTTGCAAGCTACTTGACAAGCTGCCTATCAAGAGGCACTCCAAAATCAACAAGTTGCACAGTTGAATGCTCAGCAAGCGCAAGCGTAGTTAGAAACACAACAGGAATAAAAAGCTGCCCAAGCCCAAGCTTTACACCAACAATAGCAGGCCGCCCAAGCTACATGATCTACCCAAGCTGCTCAAGCTACAAAAGCAGCCCAAGCTACACAAGCCGCACAAGCAGCCCAACACCAAGGTCAACAAGAATGAGCAGAATACTGCACACAACTACAAGCAATCCATGAACAAGCATATCAACAAAGCCTACAATATTTTCAGGCACAACAACAAGCAGCACAATAGCAAGCCCAACAACAAGATTTGTTAGCACAACAACAACATGACCAACAAAAATCATTGTTGGCTCAGCAACAAACACAAGCATTACTCACTTAACAAATCTTGGAATAGATTCCCACAACAATCATTGAAAATAATGATCAAGATCCTTCGACCAATGATCATGTTGAAAATGTCTCTACATCACCTCATGAGTTAGAGGACATATCTCAATAATTTATTCCAAAGCATGATCAACATCTTTCACCAAGGCCTAGCAATGATCCTTTCCAAAACATATGGACATCCTTTGAACTCACGAAATTTGAGCAATTTCCTATGCCTAATGAAGATATCCAAGAACCCTTTATAAGCAATCCCTTCTTTGAAATTGACCCAGCTCAAGAACTTGATCCAAAGCATATCGAAATAAATTACAAAATCATTTGAGAGCAATAATTTGTATCTCCAAGCTACTACAATGATATAATGGAAACTCTCTTATCTATACGAGATGATCACATCCACATAGCACATACTCCCTCATCTACACATGAGATGGTTCTCGTGGATATAGACATGTAGATGATCTTCATTCAAAAGAAGAGTTTTGTACTCTTTATATCATTACCAAAGAATAAGATTCCCCTACTCTTAACATTTGCACACATGATCAAGATATAGAAAAATCTAGAGACATCAGAAATGGGTCATGAAGAAGGCTCCTACGTAAGTCATGAATCAAAAACATCCTGTGAAATGAATCATGAGGAAGACTTTTATGTGCATAATGAATCATCAACACCTCTTGAAGAAACATTACAATCTGACATCTCATAATATCAAGCCAAAGATATCAATCAGGAATTTATCCCACATATGGAGGATCCTATCACTTATAAACTTGGATCACTTCTCTTTTTTAGGGAAAGCTATCTCATCGATAAAGAATTTTTCACCTTTGAATATCCACCATAGAGCAAAGAAGGAGTAGCACATTATTTTCAAGGTAGATCATATCCTATTGCAAATAAAATGTTTCAACAAATGAATTATCAAGACAAAGGATTAGGCCTACATGAACAAGGTATCCTGGAACTAGTACAAATTATTGGCAATTCTAAGTATCAAGGTATTGGTTATGTGACCATTAAGTGATCTAAACATATCATTGATACCTCTATAAAGTTGGGGGGCAACTACATCTCAAGCAAACGTCAACATAGGGATCATGAAGAATCCTTTTGATCAAACCAATGCCAATAGTACAACCAACCATGTCATAAATCTCCATCCATCCATCACCCAATCTGCAAATTGGGACCAACATCAAAAGAAATATTTGAATCAAAGCATGAGGAATGTTATCAAAATAAATAAAGTGGTTAAGCAAAAAGGAGAAATCAAATACAAATGGATACCAAAAAAAAATAAAGAAAAGTATCCCTCCAAAACTCCATTAGTCAAAGAAACTATGGAGAAAAATAAAAAAGGGAAAAGTATCCATCAAATATTCCCACAAAGGGATAAGTAAGCTTCCCAAGCGATGTACAAGGTATATTGATTTTTTGGTCCTAATTCCATGCACACTTCTATATCCACTCATCATTGCTCATCTTCCCAAGTTTGTAGAGTCAAAGGTTCCAAACTGTCAACCAATCCATCTTTTATTCCTAAACACACTCCATCCACGCCTCCACACATGATATTCAATTCTCACACTGACCATGTGTTGGCAACAATCCTTCATCATAAAGATTCAGAAGGCTCTTTGTCATGATGTATGCAGAAAGAAAAAGTTAACCTTGGTATCTACAAAGTAGATCAAGAATCTCAAGAGTTGCTTCCAAGTACACATATCTTGGTAAAGAATCTTCTTCAAGAAAGATATCGATGGCACATTCTGACAGAAGCATCTACATCAAAACCACTAGGTGGTTTAGCATGAGCTTAAAATATTTTAGCGAAAAATCCAAAAAAATATAAAAATATAAAAATAAAAAAAAGGATTGAAAATAGTAAAGATAAAAATCATCCTCTAGTTAAAATCACATGGGCGGCGCTTTGGGCAAGTACCGTGATGAAAACCTGGAAAATAGGCGTCATGTATAGAATTGAGCATCTACATGTGCCATTTCAAGAGAAAGCATCTCATCCCATCTACAATAAAACCAGCATTCCCTCCATCTTATCTATAATAAATCCGTTCATCCATGAACCATTTTCCATCTATCCACCTTATCTTGATCTTGATAAAATTTTGGTGCATGCTTTACACTTGTTTATGGTAAGTTAAATCTTGACATGGGTCATTTTTATTGATCTTCTCCAAGCCAACACTATCTGAGCTAGGAAGCACTATCCAAATGAGAATCCTTTGTTCAAACACCTTATCTTAACACAAGATGATCCATATCCATCCATCCATACACCTATTCAAGAATCCACCCATGACATTCCCTGTATTGCGAGACATCAGGGGCAAATATATACATCTTGATTCGGAAATAAATCTTGATCTATATCCTCCAACTTATGTGGTGATCCAAACATTGGCAAAAATGAAATCAAATTGGTCAAGAGTTTGTGAGCCAAAACTCCAAATCACTAGCCCATGGCATATTTTTGTGAGAATATGTTCCTTATCAATGTTTATATTTCATCGAACATCAATCCAAACAATCAATATTAGTTGTGCATCTAACTTGCACTTCAACGTCACATCAAATCATTTGAACAAACTTTGTTCCAAATCAAGCTCCAAAATCTTGATCAATCAAAATCCAATCAATGTATCATCATCTTGAGATATCCTTCCCAATCCTTGTGTTGCTTAACACTACCTTTGCATTGTTGTGTACACTCAACAATTTTATCATCATCAATCCATCAGTATTATCAATCAACCCTAGCTTGGTTTTCAACAACATCCAAAAGCAAAGTAATGATATCATCACATATCCATATCTAAATCATCAAAATCATGCAAAAAAATACAAAAAACATTCAAAACATCTCAAAATCCCAAAACACTCAAAAAAGTCACAAGAACATCAAAAAACATGGAAGGGTATGTGTAGGATCATGATGGAAAAAATAGGCCTATAAGTGGCAATAAAATTCAGAAAATCAGAGTTAGGCAACTTGACGTAAAAATTTCAATAAGTTATCTATACTATTTGAAAAATATATAACAATAGAATTTGTAGCAAATTAAATTTAGTTTTTAAACTACTAGGTTTCAAAAAAACAAAAATCTATTTGGTGAAAATTTGAAATTTCAATGCAGTAGTACTGAAATTTCAGGGAAAAAATAAGTAGGTGTTTGTCTGACCACCCTAACCACAATAAAATGATAATATTTTCTTAAAATATTTTCGATATAAGCAGGGGACTCATGTCTCCATGTGATGCATATTTTTTTGTAATTTGTTTCCCACTAAATAATTAATTATGATTTTTTATTACAATTTTAAAAAAATATAAAAACATGTATGTCTAACCACCTTAACTTGGTCAAAAATTCATGAAATTCATTTTTTTTTAATCCTAGATAGTATGTGAAGTGTAGAATGTGATGCATATTTCAGATTCAAAAAATATGATATCGTTTGAAAGTTATAGATGATTTTCAATCAGCCTATCAGTTAGAACTTTAGTCATAATTCAAATAAAAAAGGAATAATAATTATTTATTAAATTTAAAGTAAAGCATAATTTATATTGGTGGAATGTTGAGAATCTCCTTTAAAAACCCTTTCTGTTTCATCAATTTTGGGTACAAAAAAAGTTGTCAGCCACATGGCCCATCATATCACTTAGATATCGCCACTTTTTGGCCAATCATGATCCTGCACGTACCCGAAAGTTGAACCATGTCATCTCTAAGCTTGAACGTAGGAAAGATTGATCTTTGATCTTTCCTCGAGACACCCTAGGTTAGTCCTTTAGGTGTCTATTGCAATTTGGCAATCCGTTTGCCCATCTATCTCAGTAGTAATCAAGTTTTTCATCATTCGAACTACGTGGTCTCAGCGTGTATAACTTAGGCAAAGTTAATATGTTGATCATCTCTCGAGACCCCTAAGATAGTTCTTTAGGTTAGGTTCTTGGTCAAAATCTCAAAAAACCCAAAATATTCTTAAAATCTCAAAAATCCAAAAACATTGAGAAAGCTCAAAATCCCAAAAACAACCTCAAAACATTTCAAATTTTCAAAAACATCGAAATATCTAAAAACCAAAAATGGTGCACCTGTCTCATTTCACTTTCACCTGAAATAATCATCATTCATAATAAATCAATCATCACCTTCATCCTTTTGCAAAGTAATCAAAAGCAAGTCTAACAGGTTCAAAAGTGAACACCTAATCATCAAAGTCTCAAGTCTAGGTCAGTAAGCAAGAAATTTGATAAAATCAGAGTATCAATAGCTTATCATCCAATCAATCTCATCAAAAACCTAATCACAATATGTCCTAGGATGCATCCTTCCCATGATGGACATCAGCATCAGGTATCACCATAGTTTAGCCTTGGCTAGTGGTATAGAGAACATTAGCTTGTTTGATTACTTTATCTTGGTCTTTTTTGACTTATCTTATTTTGTGCTCATTCCAAGGACCTCTTGATGATGCCTAAACAAAATAGGGTTAGAGAGAAAGGAATGGGGCAATGATCATTATCCTTTTGTCTGTTGTGCTTGTTGGACATTCTTGTAATATAACTTGGTGAATACTTGCTTTTTTGGGTCTGTCCTAGCAAGGTTTTCATATGTCAAGTGTGAACAAGAGCACTCCTATCTAATTGATGAGTAAAATTCTATCACTCTAGGCACAACTCCATCTTTGTTCTTTATACCTTGATGCATCGTACCTATGTGTGTTATCAAACATAAGGAAATTTATTCTCTTTATCTCTCCCATCCCTAGATAAGGAATACATTATCATCATTCATCGTCATATCGAATAAAGTCTCAATGACTCATGAACTTGTTGGACTTTTGCATCTTCTTGGATTCAAGGGTTGATCCCTCTAATTCTTCTATCATCTTTCATGCTAACATAGTATCATTTCATCAGTGCATCCATCCTACAACCATCTCACATAATTGTGTCACCATTTAAGTTGTTTAAAATAATATAGATTTTTTATTCTAAGCATCTTAAAAACATCTCATTTGCATCATCATTATCAAATAGATATGTTAGTCTAACCTTCCATACATCCATTTTGAACCTCTTTGTCACGAGATTGACCTCAACTTGAAATTTTCACTCAATCTCTGGTGGGGGCAACGTACTAATGTACTTCTTTCTATTGGAGCATTCGAAAAAATCAATTTTTTTTTAATTTCGATGTTAGTGGAATCATTCTTTGAACCAATGCAACAAGTGCATTTCTTCAAAGAGGGGGAAAATGTAGACATGCAAAATTGGCATCATGCATTTAATTGGGGAATATTCGTCCATTCATCAAATAAATCAAGTTTATTTGATTAATCTCTAAAGTCTTCCATTTAATTTAAATAAATTCATCTTTAATACTAACATTACCCCCTTTAGCTAAATAAATCAAAATATTTATTTAACTATGTCTAAATCATTTCCATCTCCTTTTGATTTAGTTTAATCAGTAAGTCTAAATCAAATAGGTCAAATCATCTAATTCCTCATTAAATTAATCCAATCCTGATTAATTTAATCTAAACTCATGTCACATCCTTTAGCTTTTCCCACTTGCACAAATAAATCATTTAACTGATTTATTAAATCTTCTAATTTCCTTCAACTTGGCATCTTTGAGGAAATATTCTCCCAATTTTAATTTTCCCTCCCACATGAATTGTCCATCCAACAAAGCATTTAAGAACTCTTACCCCCTAAACATGTCACTTCATCAAATTCAAAATTCAAACTGGCACATGGATCAAAATGTTCTCAACTTTCCTCCTCTCACATCTTGACAAGTGGCATCTTGTAATTGGCTCATGAATGATCCCACATTCATCCAAATCTTTCAATCTTCCAACCTTGAATCTATAAATGCAAAGCATTTCAACACACAACACTACTACACAACTGGATCCAAAATCTTAGCATTTTCACTATCACTTGCATCTTGGAATTCTTGCTTATCAGGGGGTGGGAAAGGGCATCCTTTCCACATCATAAGGGGTAACACTCCCACTATGGGATAGGTATGAATATTGTTTGAATGTGATTTCAAGTTTTCTTCTTTGGTCTTTTACAGTTTTGTTTAGCATATTAGACATGATTCATTATCTCATAGGGAGACTTTGGTTTTCTTTGTTCAAAGTAGGATAGACATGCTAATGATGTTCTTGAGAAAATGCAGAAAAAGGTCTCAACATATAGTGGCATTGTTTTTGACAATTTTGTGGTTATGCTCAAGGTTAGTTTTCACTGTATCCATGTTCTTGACCTTATCCTCATTGTCCTTCTTTATATTTTAAGTGAGTTCAACCTCTCTCTAAAAGCAATCCACCATAGCCATCTTCTCTTCCCCAATCCATAAAACCTCCACCAAATTATGAGATGCCACTTCAACTTCCAACAACTCCATCTTGCTAGTGAGTTCTTTGTTTTTCAAATTGATTTCCTTTATCTCATGGAAGGCCCATTTCAAAATTTTGAAATGGTCAATCACTCCATTTATGTCCATAGTAAGAATATCTTCATGAAATTCCCTATCCGGCTTAAAAAAATGGTCTCCAAGATTAAGGTCCCCGAGGGAATTGGGTCTTTTTTATCTTTCAGTGGTATCAAATGAGGAAATGGAGTCCTCCTTATCTTTAGGGTCAGCAGGGTCCTCGTCTGGTGAATCCCCTAAATAGGAAACCAGTTTTTTAATAGGAGTCTCCTCCCTCTTCTCATTCTCCACTTGAGGCATACCAAGAGGGGTATTCACAAGGCTAGTTTTTTTATTTGAGGTCTTAGCTAGAGGGTTATTCTTCATTTTCTTGCTAGGAGGGGGAGTGACATCCTCAGCCCAGTCTGGGTTTGAACCCTCATTACCCTCAGACGAGCTAGACTCAGTATCATATCCATCTGATTCTAAGGCCGAAATAGGGTTAGGAACAACTGACATTCTTTTAAATTGCTCATGAATGTGCCGAATAAGGCCAACATGCATGACCAGACTCTTCTTAGGATTTTTCTAAATTCGTCAATACTATTATTCATGGAATGGAGCAAGTAATAAGGAAAAGAAACCCTTTTCTTGTGTCTAAAATGATTGAGGAGGACAAAGTGATAACCATATACTCTAGTGAATCTACCATCTAGTGTGATGTACTCCATAAGAACCCTGAGCACCTCCCTCCAAATTTTCTTGATCCTCCTTGCATTGAAGTAGCTATTGGATAGTTTGACCATCTCCTTTTTTTCCTCTTCTGACTTAGGGAAGCTAATAACAGCTTCATCTATGAACTTCCTGTCATGTTAGAACTTCACACCTTCAGTAGAAAGACCAGTGATTTCCCCAATGAGAGCCTCATCAATCGTGGTCTTCCTCCCAGAGAGAATAATTTATCCATTATTCCAATGTTTAGCGAAGTATTTAGTGACCTTGGGGTTAGGCCCATGAATTTTATCAATGAAAATTTAGAGCCCTCCCTTCTCAATCTTCTTCCAAACCTTGGAGTTATTCTTTTTCTTAATGCATCCTGTCAGCTCAACTCTTTTCTTGCACCTCCCATAGTCACAAATCCCTTGTTCCAGTAGCTCACACCATGAAAAAATAGACTAAAGAGCCCGAACACACCCAAAGAACCCACAAAGCATGCCAGCCCTTCCCATCTATCCCAATTATTATGGCCTTGCAAGTATATCGAATGATATCTCGGTACTTGGCACCATTCATATTAATCATCTTTAAATATGGATTCTCTCCCATGAGTGATATCATATTTTATTAAGGCTCTGACATTAGCATCCAAATCATTACAATTTTTCCACATTACCTACTTATTTTTCTTAATTCCCTCATTAGCAAAGTGGTCGGCCACAAAATTAGCTTCCATATAGACATGGGAAATTTTCACTTTGTCAAAACTAGATAAAGTGGCCCTAGCTTCATTTATCCAATATTTTATGGTCCATGAGGGGGCAGACTTACCTAGGAGGCAATCAATGATATATTTAAAGTCACCCTCAATCCATATGTTTTTCAATTTCATCCTTTTGGCCAAATCAATGACCTAGTAGGCTCCTACGGCTTCAAATAAATGATTTTTTTTTATGCCCAAGGAGATAGCCACCGCTGCAATAAACATATCTTTATTGTATCTTATCACACCCCCACTCCCAGCCTTCCCTGGATTCCCTTTTTTCGCCCCATCAAAATTAGCTTTTATCCAACCCCTTGGAGGATGGTACCAACTAACACCTTCATGGTTCATTTTAGCTGGTTTTGAGGCTTTGGACACATCTCTTTTGATTTCCCAATCTTTGCCCATCTTGAGGTCATAATTCGAGCAAACCATAGACTCCAGCTTATTCTCATGAAGAGGAAACATGTTGAATTTTTCCACAATAAGCTTGTAAATCTTCTCAAACACAATTTTATTTGGACATTCCTTATCCCTGAAGATTCTATTATTTGGTTCCTTCCACACTCCCCAAACTATATAAGGGAAACTTAGGGACAATAACCTACATATATATGGATTCAAAGAGGGTGACCTCCACTGAATAAATTGATCTTTAATAGTTCTAGGTGACACCCATGAGATGTTCCAGAGAGAATAGAACCTCCCTAAATAGAAGTCACATAAGGACAGTGAAGGAACATATGGTTAGCAATTTTTGCATCTTCCTTACAAAGGAAACAATGATTGGGGATCTAAGAACCCCGCTTACAGAGGTTGTCCACCGTGAGCACCTTATTCTGGAGGAGAATCCAAAAGAATATTTTGACCTTGGGGGTCAAGTGGCTAATCCAAGCTTTAGCCCAAAAGGGAGGAGGGGTAGGAGATAAGGATAATGAAGAGATAGCTAAGGAAACCGAGTAGCTACTCAAAGGATTAGCCATCCAAACCAAAAGGTCATCCTGAAGACTCAAGCTCAATCTAACCACTAATAGAGAGGATTGGATCAATCCAAGGCCCATATTGATCTAGTTGAGGTTCACCCATTCCCAATTTCTCTGGTAGTCTTTAACAAGGGTCCCATAAGTAGCCTTACAGGTATCGGCCCATCATTTGAAACTATCAGAGGAGATAAAGGGATCCTTCATAATCCATCTATCGTCCCAAAACCTCACAAGATTCCCATTTCCAATGCACCAACCCACGCCCAATTCAAAAAAAATCCTCCCTTTAGTCATGTCGTTCCATAGAACCAATCCACGTGGTAGGCAAGGAGACTCAAGCATAGTTTTGAGAGAGCCACAATTAGCCAAATATTTGTTTTTTAAGATTCTATCCATTCTCCATTTGATGAAAAAATTCTCTAGATATTTTTTCCTAGGAGAGCTCTATTCATTGTTCTAATCTTTCTAAGACCCAGTCCTCCTAACCTTTTCGGTCTACAGATAGAGTGCCAGCCAATAAGGGGCAGTCATTTTCTTTCTTCAACACTAAACCAAAGAATTTTTTTTTGAATTTTCTCAATAGCCTCCACATATTTAGAGGGAATCTTAGAAAGACTAGGAGCATAGATCAGAAGGTTCTGAAGAGTGGCCTTGAGGAGTTGAATCTTACCAGATTGAATGAGAAGAGCACCTCTCCACCCCACAACATTTTTGTTGAATCTGTCAACCAAGGAATTCCAAAAGGATTCAGAAGGCTTCAAACTCAAGGGCAACCCAAGATAAATTGATAGTAAAGAATCCACTCTCCAACCAAAAAATCTAGCTATCTTATTCTTCCTTGGCTCTGAAGTGTTGAAGAAGAATAAAGAGATTTTTTTTATATTAACCTTTTGACCAAACACTCCTTCATAACCATCCAAAAAAAAATTAAGATTCCTATTGTCTGCCATTCTAGATCTCCCCATCAAGATGGTATCATCCACAAACTATTGGTGGGAGTAGACTAGGTTACTGGAAGAAGGCCTCAGACCAACCAAGGATCCTTGATCAACCATTCTTTTCAAGTTCCTCCCAAGGATTTCCCCCATGATAGTAAAAAGAATAGGAAAAATGGGATCTCCTTGCCTTAGACCTCTAGAATTGTTAAAAAGGTGAGAAGGAGATCCATTTACAAGAATACAAATTGAAACAGTAGAAATGAGTTTGCTGACCAACTAGAGAACTCTATTGCTGAAACCAAATGCTCTCATGATTCTGAGTAAAAATTCCTAGTCAACACGGTCATAAGATTTAGAGATGTCTAACTTAATGAGGAAACCTTCAGTCTTAGACACTAAGAGACAATGAACATTTTCATGCACAGTTATAATAGAGTCCAGAATCTGCCTTCCCGGGACATAGCCATTCTGTTGCGATGAAATAAGGGCAGGCAAGACAGTCAAAAATCTGGAGGTCATCAATTTAGAGATAATTTTGTAGAAGGAATTACAAAGGCTAATAGGCATGAAGGCTTCAAAGTCTGTAGCACCAAGACGTTTAGGAATTAGGAACATGAAGGTTGCATTGAGTTCCTTAAGGATTCTTCTTGATCCAAAGAATTATTTTACCGCATTCACCACATCATCTTTGACAATCTCCCAGAACCACTAGAAAAATAACATCGAGAAACCATCAAGTCTAGGGGCTTTATTTCCATCAAAAGAGAAAATGACTCTCTTAATTTATTCATTTGACAGGATAGCAGTTAGCATCTTGTTATCTTCCTCTTTAACAAGACCAGGGATGGCCTCAGAAAGATGATCTTGCAGGTTTTGATTTACCCCATCACTTGCCAAAGGAGATTGTTGACAAATGGGATAGCTTGTCTTCTTATATCCTCATCCTTTTAAAACTGATCTCCATTGTACTCAATATGAGTAATCGTATTAGCAGCTCTATTTTTTAAGGAAAACATGTGGAAATGTCTAGTATTTTTATCCCCATCTAAGAGCCACTACACCCTAGACCTTTGTCTCCAATAATCCTCCTCTTTTTCTATTATGTCATGCATATCCACTAATATCTCATTTTCTTTTTGTCTATTCTCAATATTGCATCCCTCCTGTTTGATTTTCTCCTAAATTTCCTTCAAATCAATCTGTAGCTCAATATTTTTATGAAGATGTTACCAAAGAACTCTATGTTCCAAACTCTTATCCTCTTTTTAACTTCTCTTAATTTTTTGGCAATCCTAAACATAGTAGTCCCTGAAATAGAAATATCCCACCAATTCCTCATCTCCTCGCGGAGCTGAGGATGGGATAGCCACATGTGCTCAAATCTGAAGGGAAAATTCCTTTTAGCCAAAATGGGGTCTTCCACAAAACTAATTGGAAAGTGATCAAAACCCACCCTGGAAAGGGCTTTTAAAGAGAAAAAATAACTAAGAAACCATTGATCAAAAATTAAATTCCTATCAAGTCTTACTTGAATCAACTCCTTACCCACCCAACAATTGGACCAAGTGAAGGAAGCCCCTTGCAACTCTAGATCGATCAATGCTTGATTATTAATAAATTCCAAAAGGTCCATTTTTCTTTCCATATTAACCTAGGATCCTCCAAACTTTTCATTTTCCTACAGGGGAGTATTGCAATCTCCCATAACAACCCAAGTTTCCTTAATGCATTTCTTGTGAAAGGTTGTAAGCTCTTGCCAAAAAATATTTCTAGCCCCCTTCCCATTGGGGGCATAGATATTAGAGATGATCCAACTACAATTATCTCTAATATGAGTAAATCTCATGGTCACATGATTAGAGCATTCATACAATGATTCACCTTTGATAAAATTAAATTCCAAAAAGTAACAATTCCCCCTAAAGCACCATCCAAACTATCTCCTTGAACCCCACAAAACTCAAACATTTTAATCTTTTCAACTTCCTCTTTAGACATTTTGGATTCCTGGACAAGTAAAATACCAGGTTTGTGATCACTAAAAAAATTGTGCAACACATCCCGCTTATGGAGGCTATTCAACGCTTGAATATTCCATGACATAATCTTCATATCTCACCAAGGAAAAATTTGCAAATTTCAAGAATGGTTTTGTGAACACCATTTGCTATATCCTGCAAACTACCATGCTCTCTATGCCATCAATCAGATCTTCATCCTTAACTATTCTTAATGGCTCCACAATTTTCCTTTGCTCTAGTTTTGGTAGATACACCTTTTGGTGTACTCTATTGTTGGTTTTTCTTGTTCTTCTTCTTAGTATAGGATTTAACATCTTCTCTGTTAGTTTATTCTTGTCTCTCTTCCTCCTTTCTTGAGTCCCATTTTTTATCAAAAAACACTTTTTGATCTAGAGGAAGAGTATCCATCAAACCATTGCTATTTTGGATCAAGTTCACACTTGATTTCTCGAGATTCTAACTCGAATCCACTAAGGATTCCTTAATTGTTTCCAGAGAATCAATAGACTCCAGATTCTGAACTAACATCTAGCTAGAAATATATCTACCACCAAAAGTGAGGATAAGATGGGTATCCCAATCTCTAGCATCAGATTATCTTACTTTATCGGAATATTAAAACCCTAGGAAGGAATATCATCCAGGCCAATCTCTCCTTCCTCCTTCCCAAGAGTCTCATTCTCAAGATTTTTGTTAGGAGACTCCTGAATCTCTAGGCCACCCTCTCCATTCTTTGGGTCCCTCACAATATTCTCCTTCCCTTTAGCTACAATCTCTAGCTAGTTGTTAGCAGTTTCCTGGCATTCCAAATCACCCTGAATCCCCACATCATCCTTATCTTTGGGGGCATCCACTGGATCCATCGGCTTCCTATTTCCATTCTCTTCAAAAATGTTTTTCTTTATTCTCTTTTCCCTCCTCGTCAGCCTTCTTTTTCCATACTAGCATCAGTTTAGGTTGGGGATTCTCCTTTGTATTGTTGGCATTAAGCAGACATTTCTTAACCCAATTCCAATATTTTATGCATTTAAAGCACGTAAAAGGGATAGTTTCAAACTCAATAGCTTGAACCCAAGTGCCCAACTTTGATTGCATTTCAATAGATAATGGGAGGTCAAAATTCAGGGGCACACCCACATAGATTGTAGTGAACACTAGTCTTCTCCTTTCCGCCATAATCAGTTCTATAGATAGGAGCTCACCAAAAGATTTAGCCAAGCCACTAAATATGTCCTCATTCCAATACTCCAATGGAAGTCTAGGGAGTCTAACCCATACTAGGACATTTTCAAAAATAGAATCTGAAAGATCTAGGTTTGTGGTTCGTTTCTTAAGAGCTAAGGAGGACTTTCCTATGATCTAAGGATTTCCACTCCTCACTTCCAAAATATCCTCCTTATAGGAGAACTCAAAAGAAAAATAGCCCTTAGGAAGAGTAGAATCAATAACTTGGCCATTAGTTCTCGACTTCCTCTTGACAAAATCCTTGACAACTTCAATATTTGGTTTAGGACCCATAAATTTTCCAACCAGCACTCTATCCATTAGAGAGATATTATGATCAATGACCAAGTCAGGGATAGAGATGGAAAAATTACACTTTGTTGGCTTAGAGATGTTGCAAACTGGGGGGAAAACTAATTTTCCATCCGGTTTGACTCCAAACTAATATGACCATGGTATAAGCTTAGAACCATCCCCACCAGTGACCCCCACCACATTTTTGGTTTTTTCAACCTCGTGTCCTCTAGTACCTCGATCAGGAATCTTAGTCAAGATAACATTCCCCTTGGGTCCACCAAGATGTTTCTATCGAGGTTAGTCTCATCAGTGTCACCCTTACCTTTCTTTCTACTCAAATCTTGCACTGTTTTCTCCTGTGAATCTTTAGATCTAGCTCTTTCATGACCTACACCATTGTTCAAAAATTCAAAATTTTGCTTGTCCTTCCCATTCTCTCGCATGTTTTCCTAATCGCCCATTCTCTTGTGTGGCTTCAAGTTCAAGTCATGTTGATCTAGTATTCTGAGCCGGTAATGCAAGAACTTCCTCTAGTATTTTGGTTCACATTTCCCTTCCGATGATTGTCATTGCTCACAATTTTGGGAAATGGTTTTTGGTTGATAAAAGCATGCATGAACATAATCTCGAGTGAATAGGTGCTTCGTATGAAAATTTGGGATCATTATGTTGTTTACATTTTTTTTGTTAGGTCTATCCTTGACCGACCTAATAAAATTTTGAAGTTGTACTGGATTAAATTTTTGTTTGTACAAACCATGCCAATATGTAGTAGCATGGTACACACTTGAATTGTTTCTTAAGAATTTTTTGAATTTTCTTAGAGTTGACCAATTGATACTTATGGAGAATTTAGATATATACAAGATAGTTTTAGCGATTGACAATAATATGGTGTACGAGAGTTGGTGGATTGAGTGTTGATGCGAAAAGAGGGAATATTGATATGCTAGCATACAAATTTCCTGATCTTCAAAGGAACTAAATCTACACTTTGATGTGTACTTACATTAGTTCATTTTCTAGCTATAATCCATTTTGTTACTATATCTTTTGTAGGTAGTGAGCCTCTCTTTTGGATAGTGATTCTTAGTAGTGATGCACCCTTTGTAATATCTTATAACTAGTTATACTATATTTTGAGTTAATCCTCACCGTGGTTTTTCCACATAAAAATATTGGTGTTCATGTGTTGTGTGTTTTCATGTTCTGTTAATGCTTCTACTTATCTTATCTATGATATGCATTGGATTAATTGGATGATATTTGTTCAATAAGTTTTGGAAGAAACTGATGCACCCTCCATCTTAGTATCCTGGATATTCAACAATTGGTATTAGAGCTTAGTTCCTCTAGATAAGTCTAACAGTTTGAGGGAGATCTTGAAGATGGAACAAATGGATGATAAAAAAAAAACTCTAGACAACCCTTAATGACCTTGACAAACCTAAAAGTGAAAAGAGAGAACTGAAATAAAATCTTGATGAAGCAAATGAATGTGTCCTGAAGTTGAAATAGCAATTAAAGAAATTCAAAGAGAGACATTGAGAAGTTAGTGAGAAATTGAAACAAGAAAATTAAGATGTTAGCAGACTAAAGGTGCAAGTGGAGGAAAATAAGAGAATTGAAGAGTGCTTGAATGAAGTAATTCAAAGCAAGTCTAATGAGTGTTCCAGGCTTGAAGAAGAAGTGGTGACCCTAAGGGTAGAGCTGGAAAAATCAAAATTTTGTGAAGATAGCTTCGAGACAAGCTCTACTAGGCTTGATGAATTAATTGCAGGATATAAACCTTGTAAAGACAAAGGTGGATTGGGACTAGAAACAGGTGAAAGCTCAAAAGATGTGAAAAATCAAAATAATCAAGGTAAAGGAAAGAAGAGAAGAAATCCAAAACTAAAACCACGTATCATACAACCAAATTCTCAAAGGTATCTATCTTTCAATGGAACTTGATTTTCATGCAATAAATTTGGTCATAAGGCAACTGAGTGCAGAAGTAGGATGAATGAGTTTTATGGTTCCTTCTTCGGACAATGTTGTGCTTGTAATAAAATTGGACATCTAGAGCTAGTGAATAGAAAACCCACTTGATGAACTAGTTTAATGGAGGTAGAGTGAGTCAATATTTTACTGGATACTACTATAATTGGAATGAGTTTGGGCATAAAGTGAATCAGTGCAGGTAAAAGATTAATGGAAATCAAAAAAATCAAAGAAATTTGTTATGTTACAATTGCAACAAACTTGGACATATTTCAAGAGTATGAAAACATAAAAAGGGAAAAAAATATGCTCTAGAAAAGAAGAATGCACGTGTGAAGAAGATTGAAAGAGAGGAGTTTAAGAAATAAATGAGCAAGATATGGAAAAATAAAGAAGAGCCAAAATATTTTGATGGGTCGGTGCCCTCATTCGGTGTAGACAATTCCTCTCAAAATTAGACCTAGCATGGTCTTAGGGGGAGCTTTAGTAGAATCATGTAAGTATTTGGAATGAGATGTTGTGAGAAATGAATAGGTAGATGTTTTATGAAATAAATTGGAAGAAAAAGTGCATGTATGCTCACTTGCAGAGTATATTAGTGTTTTTTAGTGCAACTTAAGGATTTTTGTTAGCTTTTTGAATTCCATTGCATTTAATGTGAATTAGGGCATCACATTGATCTATAAAGAGAAATTATAAGGGAATCTTTGTCACTTGTGCATTTGGAGGAAGTGAAGAGTGATTTGGAGTGTTCTTGAGGTGATTTGAAGTGCAAATTGTGCAAACCCTAGCTTCAATTTTTCACGAAAGAATAAGGTACTTTTTGATTCTATGTTGTTGTGAGCTTGTGAAATTCTCTTTCCGAATCTATTAGAGCTCGGTATATCGAAAATGGAAAATATTGTAGTTGTGAATGCAATGAAAAGACCTAGACCCTCCTATAGGAAATATTCGATGAAGGTTTTCGAAGATGACCCTATGGGCACCTTCTCTTCGATTCCTCATAGTGTCATTTCTACTAAGGATACCAGAATGTACATTAGGTTTAAGACTAAGGAATTCAATCACAACAAGTTGATTGAAATATTGTTGAATGAACTCACTAGAGATAATTTCATGGTGAAACCTGAGAACTTGAATATTGTGGGAAAGAAACTAGATTGTTGGAACAACTTCCCTAATTTTTGTTCCACTTTGGATGATCAGTATGTTAAACTAGACCTTAGTAGAATGCATGATTATTTTTTATGGACTAACAAACCCCATTTGATAACCAAGGAGGTGATCAAAGTAATCACCAAACTCTATGATACCAGACACCTGCACTAGTATTGAAAGTAGTGAAAAATAAAGTGGTGATGGAACTCACCAATGCAACATATGGAAAGAGCGCTCTTACAACAAATCCTATCATTAATCCAACAGTGAAGTATGCATCAATAATGATCGACCATAAAATCTACTTCACTAACAAAGAGAACTTTGTGTCCGCTATAGTAATCTATACTAGTTTTGGCATGGCTACAAATGGTGCATATTATGATTTATGTGAGCTTCGTAGACAACAGCTATTTGAGAACATGAGGATGTCAAAGGAGAACAAGTATCCTTTCAAGTTTGGTTCATTGATTATTTTCTTGTTGTTCTATTTCCTCATAAGGCTTCTAGGAAAAGATGAAATAGTGTTTTGGGATCCATCCTGACTAGTTGCACATCAAATTTTTGATCATTTGTATAAGTTGGGTGATTTGAAGAACATAGGAAATTCCATGACAACATTATTTGTTGTATTTAAGAAAATTATAAATAAAAGAGATAGAATTCTAAGGAAAATTATTAAGTAAAAAAATGACATCATATCCGATGTTTCCTCTAATGAATGTATGGTTGAAGCGGTTGAACCCCAGACTTTCTAGATTCAACCCCTAGGATATGAAATCACAGAAGAGGAAGTTGAAGGTTATTGGCAACTTTTGTTGAAAAGTCCAAAGGATGCCAATGAGCCTAGGATTGGTACATATGTAGAAAAATCCATGGAAGTTCATTTGGAGCACAACAAACCCATAAGGAGAAAAAGGGTAGATGAAGCACTTAGAAAATCTAGTTTCTCTATTGAATAGATAGCACAAAGTAGACCTCTTAGTGAATAAAAGTCTGAATAATTGCTAGGTGTAAGGAGATCCAGCAGGATTGCTCCTTCTATATATAAGCCTCTGCTCTAGCTGCTATGAAGATTGAGCTCAGTATTACTGAAAAATGCAAAGGATCGGCCCCTTCTAGACCTACTTCTAGATCATGCAAGAGAAAAGGTATTCCTTTGGTAGTGCCAACTAAGAGATGAAGAAAATAAAATTTCGTAAGGGGAAATAATCTCAACATAACTGAAGGTCAAAGGAAGAGGAGGAAGATTCAACTTCAAAGCTAATAAGCAAGAAAAGGGTGAGTATTTCCTTCAGTGAAGGTGCATCTCAAGAGACCAGTGTTGGATCAAAGAGAGTTCACTTTATATCATCCTCAAAGGATATTGATAAATAGGACATTAGTGATCATGAAATAAAAGAAAAGAAAGCTAAAGTCGATGAAGAGGTTTCTCAGGACTAGGGAGAGAAAAATTCCTCTTCGATAAGACCCGGTGCCCCTCTCAGACTAGAAGCCTTGGTAAATAGTTTATTACATTATTAAAATATGTTGAAACCCACTATAGAATTTTTTAATCAAGTAGGTGAAGAGGATAAGGAAATTTTAATAATGGCTATCATTAAATATGTCATTATTTTGGAAGTTAAGTGGATGATGGTAAGAATGATGTACCTAAAATTCTATGGGAAACTCTAATGAAGAGAAGATCAGAGGCAGTTGAAATGTATGAGACGATAAGGGCTAAGGCATATAAGGAAATTATATCCTCTCTGACTTTGGGTGATCTTGAAACCTTGAAGAAGGCTTGTTCTACCTTGTTTCAGATGAAGAAGAGAGTTAATATTTTAATGACCAGAGAAAAAAGGAAGATCAAGAAGATAAAGAAGGAAACTATAAATACAATCAAAAGTACATATGAGAAGTATGGTATGCTTGGTGCATCTGGTTCAACACCTAAATTAGGAAAAGAAGCTCCTACAAAAGTTAATGAAGACCCTCCTTCTAGTATTGGTGATGCAAACACACCTCTAGAAAATAATGACTCAGATATCCCTCTGAAAAATAGGTGGTATAGATGTTCATCTAGAAATCATTGCTACTAATGAGCCTCTTGAGATTGAGAAGCAAAGTGAAGAAAATGTTGAATCTGAAATATATGATGTTGCTCCTCCGATACATAATATACAGGAAGGAATTAATTTAGAAGAAGAAGAAAGCAAGGATGAAACTAACAGAGAAGAAAAGATAGAAGAAGATAAAATGGAAGAAAACAAGGCAAAAAAAGAGAAAGTTGAGGAAATAAATGAGGAATCAGGTTAAATTATTGGAAAGAATAAAGAAGGATCTAAGTAGGTAGTGGAGTCACAAAATTCCTTTAGAGATTCTTCCTCTAGTGATGATGTCTTGAAATGCCTGCTATCTAAGCAGATCATATTCCAGTCGATAATTCCCTAGGAGCTCCTAAAACTTCCCATGAATCAAGGCTATGTGGATCTAGACAAGATTTCTCCAATGCATAAAAATGTGTTAGGTGATGTATTTCATGCATCCAGTAGAAGAGAAATATTTGAAATACATCAGAAGGAAACTGATTTTATCGAAGATTCCATTAAGGATTTCCAGGATGTCACACTTGATACGTTAGTGGACACATCTTTCACTCCGATAGTAAACCTGAAACTTCTATTGGACTCCGACAAGGAGTGTGCCATTAGACTTGACGAAAAAATAAAATAGGAAATTGAAGAGAAATAGGCTGAGAAAAGGCTATTGGTCCTTGATGTCAAGTGTGCTTTGGCACATACCAATGTAGAGAAGAGCCTTGAATCTATAAAGGCATGTGAATCTTAAGAAAATTATATATTTTCCTATTGCATAAGGTGACCTAATGCCACACAAAGTATAAAAGATGTTATGGACTCCACTAAGTCCTAGTTGAAATCTATTTCTAGCACATACAACATATCAATGGATAGGGATAGGTCAACTTGGAATGCCATTTCTATGCATAGAGAAAAAAATTTCATGTTATAGAAGTAGAAGGAAGAAATAATCCAAAAATTTGGTCTACTCGGTGACAATGTAAGGATGGAGTACACTCTAGTAGCCAATGCTTTGGCTAATGTTGATGAATTGGATAAGATCAATTTGACCCCGAATACTCTAGATGACACTGAAGAAAATTTTATTACATTAGAGTGTTTGAGAAAAATGTTGATATCTACTAAATAGATTTGGGAGAATGGTAAAAAAACCTAGCAAGGAATTCTTCAGGAACTTCAAAGTGCTCCTTTTGGGTAAAGTTTTTTCTTGATTGGGTCAAACGCCTAATGGGGAGTTTAGTATTTTGATTATGTTTTTTGTACATTATTCTGGACCATGTGTACATATGTATGTTCATATTTTTGGGCCGCCCTTTGTCCTTGATGTCAAAGGGGGGGGCAGAAAAGAGGAATATGCTTTGTACATAGGAAATTTGCAATTTTTTCTAGCACATGTTGCCATCAATGAAAAAGGGGAGATTGTTGGAAGAATGAAGAAGATCACATCTCTTAATTTACCTTTTAGTTGTCATTGATGTCACCATGATATATGAGTTGCAACTACAAATTCAATTCATGTTGATCCAGTATTTTGAACTGTTAATGCTAGAATGTCCTTCAATATTTTGGAATGCATTTCCCCTCTGGTGATCACCATTTCTCACAATTTTTGGAAATGGTTTTTGGTCGATGAAAGCATGCATGAACAAAATCTCAAGTGAACAGGTGGTCGTATGTGAAGTTGGAATCATTCTGTTGTTTACATTTTTGTTATTAGGTCTATCCTTGGCTGACCTAATAAAAGGTTGAAGTTGTAATGGATTAAATTTTTGTTTTTTTGATCCATGAAAACATGTAGTAGCATGGTACATGCTTGAATTGTTTTTTTAGATTTTTTTGTATTTTCTTGGAGCCAACCAATTGATACTTGTGGACAAGTTAGATATATATACAAGATAGTTTTGGAGATTGAGAAGAATATGATATATGAGAGTTGGTGGATTGAATGTGGATGTGAAAAGTGTGAATATTGATCTGCTAGCATGCAAATTTCTTGAGCCTCAAAGGAACTGAATCTACACTTTGAGGTGTACTTACATCAGTTCATTTTATGGCTATAAGCCATTTTGTTACTATATTTTTTGTAGGCAGTGAGCCTCTCTTTTGGAAAGTGAGTCCTTGCACTAAGCCACCCTTTAATATCTTATAATCAATTATACTATATTGTGAGTTAATCCTCATCGTGGTTTTTCCCATTTTGGGTTTTCCACATCAAAATCTTGGTGATCATGTGTTGTGTGCTTCCATGTTCTGTTAACACTTCTGCTTATCTTATCTATCATATGCATTGGATTAATTGGATGGTATTTGTGCAATAAGTTTAAGAAGATACTAATTTATGCCCCCTCTCAATATCTTGGATTTCAACATAAAAAATGAAAGGAAACCAACTAGAAAAAGGGAAAACCAGCATAAAATAAATAAAATGCAATAAACAACATACCTAATTAAAAATTAAAAAGAGCCAAAGAATACAAATAAAATAGATTAATTAAAAAGAAGCTAAGCATCAAAATATTATTACTATAAAAAGAAAGAAGCACAAAAAAACTATAAAAGACACAATAAAGTTAGAAGGAAAAGAGAAAAGCAAGAACAAATAAGACAAGGAGAAAGAATCCATAATTACACTAAAATATGCAAATGCGTATATATATATACAAAAATGAAAACAAAAAAATGAAAATAAGAAAAAATAAACATGAATTCAATCGTAGAAGTATACATATATATGCACATATATGTATATATGTATATATATATATATATATATATATATATCTTCCATATTTGAATTCATATATATATTTGCTTATTTGCATGCTTATTTGCATATTTAAGTATATGTATATATTTGTATGTTTTACTTTATTCATATATATATATATAATCAAATACAGGCAAACATACAAATAAAATAATAAAATTATAGAAATACAATGAAATCTAAAAGACAATCAAAAAACCAAATCAAAAGGGGAAAAGTTTACAAATAAGAACAAAAAGAAAAAAAGAATATACACATAAATATATTTTAAAATACATTAAAAAATAGATTAAAAAAAACAATAAAATAACTAAATAAAAGTTTTCACATATGAACAAATACCACAAAATGTATAAAGCAAATTTTTTACAAATAAGAACAAGAAAAAGAAAGAAAAAAATAAAAGACAAATAACACACAAATTAAAGAAAATAAAGGAAGAAAACAAAGAAGAAAAGGAAAAAACAAAGAGACAAAAGAAAAAATACACCAACACCAACCTAAAAGAGGAAACAAAAATGAAATGAAAAGGAAAAATAACACTCATGAGCCCATGGGACAAAAGGCTGGTAAGGTTGGTAAGATCTCAGACCAAAAGAGAGGAATAATAAGAGAAGATAAGGGAAGCAATTACTATGAGGAATGGGGAGAATGGTTTCTAAATTTGGTTAACAAGGGATGCCAAGCCTGACTCAACTTTCACCCATCATCGTAGTTAAGGTTCAAGGGGTGGTTGTTGATTTCAATGGCTTGTTTGAGTTTTCTTTTGAAGAAATTTTCTTCTTTGAACAAGATTTGGGTGTTTTCCAGACAGATATGGTGTTTGGTAGAAGAGGATTATTTGGCTAGAGTATATTTGAGAATACATTCATGTCTGATGTCAACACTATGCTCTTTAATTCTAGTGTTGAATGATCAACCTGTTTCCCCAATATAGGGGATGCCACATGAACACACTACCTTATAGACCCCAAAGTTGAGGAGATGTCCCTGGAATCTTTGAGGAAGGGGATCCAATTTCTTAGAGTGGTGAGAGGTTTGAAAGCACATCGATGGCCCTTTTTATTGAAGATCCTAGAGATTTTTTGGGATATGCCCTCAATATATGAGATGAAAACAAAATAGATATCAAAGGAATGGTTAGGTTCAATGATGAAGAGGAATATCACATTAGTATGGTTAAAGGCTTAAGAGAATTTTTTTCTAAAATACCCATTCAATTTGAAAATGCAACAAAGATGGTTCAACTCAAGAATTAGGTTATCCTTATCGCAAATTTGATAGGCCCTCAAGACAAGTTTTTGAAGGACCCCACTTTTTTGGCTTGGGTGCTGATGAGAAGATGAGTGGAGGTAAAGGTCAGTGTGGGTGGCCTTTTGGAACACCCAACAACCAAAGGAACCATTGAGATTTTTGAGAAGCGAAATGTCGAGAAAAGGAAGACAATTTTTTGATTCAATCTCCCTGGTGAAGGAGATACAAGGAACTAGGATATTGAGGTAGGCATGAAATTCCTCTCACTTTTCTAAGCCATGTGGCCAAAAAACATTGCTATCATCCATATAACTTTTCCACCACCTAGGTTTAAGAGTGAAGGAGTGAAGAGAAATTTCTTTGAAATGCTCTAGATAAAGGTTGGCAATGATAGGAGAGAGGGGGGATCCCTCTTTCCTTGTCTTTCTCCTTGTCTTATTTGTTCTTTTTTTTACTCCTTTATTTTTTTCTTTCTTTTTACTGTCCTTATTTCTAAAAATATAGCTTTATACATTTTGTGGTATTTTTTCATATGTAAAACCTTTTATTTAGTTACTTTCTTGTTATTTTTTCATCTATTTTCTATGTTTTTTCAAATATATTTATATGTGCGTATGTGCAGGATCATGATGGACCAAAAAGTGGTGATATGATGGGTATGTGGTTGATGAATTTTTTTTTTACCCAAAATTGATGAAATGAAAAGGGTTTTTAAAGGAGATTCTCAGCTTTCCACCAATATAAATTATGCTTGACTTTGAATTTAATAAATAATTATTATTCATTTTCTTTTTGAATTACGACTAAAGTCTCGATTGATACGCTGATTGAAAAACATCTATAGCTTTCAAATGATATCACATATTTTGAATCCATAACATGTGTCACATTCTATGCTTCGCATACGATAGGATTAAAAAAAATGAATTTCATGAAGTTTTGACCAAGTTAAGGTGATTAGACATACGAGGTTTTATATTTTTTAAAGTTGTAATAAAAAATTCATAATTAATTATTTACTTGGAAAAATTTTATAAGAAAATATGCATCACATTGGGACACGATTCATTTTCTTATATCTAAAATCTTATAAAAAAATATTATCATTTTATTGTGGTTAGAGTGGTCAGACAGACACCTACTTCTTATTTTTTCCCTAAGATTTAAGTGCTACTGCATTGAAATTTAAAATTTGCACCAAATAGATTTTTAAAAAAAAATAAACCTAGTACTTTAGAAACTACATTCAATTTGCTATAGATTCTATTCTTACATATTTTTGAAATAATATAGATAACTGCATCACGGAGAAAATAGGCCCTTAAGTGGCGAAAAATTCAGAAAAATCAGAGTTAGGAAACATGACGTAAAAAATTGAATAAGTTATCTATATTATTTCAAAAATACGTAAGAATAGAATCTGTAGAAAATTGAATGTAGTTTCTAAACTACTAGGTTTATTTAAAAAAAAAAAAAATGTATTTCATGAAAATTTGAAATTTCAATAGAGTAGCACTTAAATTTTAGGGAAAAAATAAGTAGGTGTCTATCTGACCACCCTCACCACAATAAAATGACAAAAAAAAATTATAATATTTTAGATATAAGTAGAGGACTCATGTCTCAATGTGATGCATATTTTTTTGTAGTTTTTTTCCAAGTAAATAATTAATTATGATTTTTTTATTACAACTTAAAAAATATATAAAAACTCATATGTCTGACCACCTTAACTTGGTCAAAAAATCATGAAAGTCATTTTTTATTTTTTTTATTCTATAGTATGCAAAGCATATAATGTGATATTGTTTGAAGGCTATAGATGTTTTTCACTTAGCCTATCAATGAGGACTTTAGTTGTAATTCAAATAGAAAATAAATAATAATTATTTATTAAATTCAAAGTAAAGAATTATTTATATGGGTGGAAAGCTGAGAATATCCTTTAAAAACCCTTTTTGTTTAATCAATTTTGGGTAAAAATAAAGTCATCAGCCACATACCCTAGAAATACAGTCCATCATATCGCCACTTTTTGGCCCATCATGATCTTGCACATACCTATATACATTTTTGTTCTTTTTGTGCTTGTTTTGTTCTTATTTGTAAACCTTCCCCCTTCTTATTTGGTTTTTTTATTGTCTTTCTCCTTTCATTGTATTTCTATAATTTTATTATTTTATTTGTATGTTTGCTTGTATTTCAGTATATATATATTTGTTTATATTCCATATTTGAATTCATATATTTTCTTATTTTCATATTTTTTATTTTTATTTTTGTATATATATACATACTTCCACAATTGAATTCATGTATATTTTTGCTTATTTTCATATTTTTATTCTTATTTTTCTATACATATACACATTTGCATATTTTTGTGTAATTCTGGAGTCTTTCTCGTCTTATTTGTTCTTGTTTTTCTCTTTTCCTTTTAACTTTATTGTTTCTTTTCTAAAAAACAAGAAGCACAAAAAAAATAAAAGAAACAACAAAGTTAAAAGGAAAGGAGAAAAAAGAACAAACAAGACAAGGAGAAAGACTCCACAATTACAAAAAAATATGCAAATGTGTATCTATATATATAGGGTATGTGCAAGATCATGATGGGCCAAAAAATGGTGATATGAAAAAAGTAGCGTTTTACACTCGCCAGAAAATGTGAAAAATCCTGAGTTGATTGTTTTTTGGGTTGGGTGTCAGTACATTGCATCATAGCAATGCCCAAGCCTAATTTTTACAAATCGGATATCTGATTTTTCAAAGTAAAAATAATCAAATATTTGATTTGAATCGGATATCTGATTTGGGTTTGAGTAATATAAATAGAAAAAAGGTCATTTCGGATTCATTTTAACTCTTTGAAACGTCTAGCGACTCAAAAAATGATAGTGGACACGAATCTGATATCCGTTTTTAGTTGATATTTGATTTGTAAGGTAAGTCTTCGGTTGTTTTTTTGTTTTAATCAATTTTTGTTTGAGTTTTATATAATTTTAACTAGTTTTAAATAGATTTTTATTAAAAATTAAGGTATTTTATAGATTTTTATTAAAAAATAGGTTTCTTTACACTTATTTGATTTATACTGTTTAATTTTAATTAGATTAACTAGTTTTGAACTGCAATCAGGTATTATGGCTGAGAATCAAAACCCACAAATGCCAAACCCTCCACCACCTTCGTGCCCATCAATTGAAGAGTTAAATGGTGAAAAATTAGAGAAATTGAGGGGCATTTATGATTTTTATAAGACAATTCCTCTATTAAGGAATATGACAAACACATTAAAAGAAATAATTAAAAATATAGAAACCCACTCCACCCAACATAATGCCTTTCTTTTGTGGCGAGAAAGAATGAGGGAATATTACTCCTGTGGATTGTCTTACGAAGATGTGAAAGATCTTGTAATAAAAAAAAACCCAAATAGCCTCTTTATTTGTTAACCCCTACATCGGTCTATCAATTAATGTTAATAAACAAAAAATTCTATAAAATGGTGCATGAATAAGGACATTGTAGATAACTTTTGGGATCATTGGTTCATGGTTTTTGATAAACCACCCAATAACAATAGTGATGTACCATTTTAATTTATTAAAACATTATACGCTGAGTTTGTGTTAGGGCATCATGTCAATTACTTTGACATTAAACCCTTCCAGGGCGTAGGTGGAGATATTCCCTAGGATAGATCAGGGGAAGTTAGAGTAGTCTAGGGCCCATATGTTCCCCTTGCTCCCCTTCCTCAGCCACCTCCAATACGTCATCCAGATATTATCAGGGATGCAGCCACACAGACTATTCAAGCTATTCACTCTTTGAGTAATCTTTTCATTTCCCATACTACTTCAGTAGCTCAGCCACATGTTGGTGATGTTGGCAATGGATCGAGTGCTACTACATCGTCCTCCTTAGGTCCACATATCTATGTGCCACTGGCTATGCTTGGGTCATCTTGTACAACCCATCGACCATCCCTTGGACACATCTAATAATGACCTCCATGATGTGGGTGTTATAGGAGATCAGACGCAGGAGCCTAGAGCCCTGCAAAGTCCTCTATTGTTAGAGAGGACATTGGAATAGTTACATGTATGTAAGATTTAAGTTGTAAATTCATAACTTGCATTTGTTTTTAAATGAATATTAACAAGAGATAGTATGAAGTACTAATATTTATTTACATAGTCTATTTAACAGTTGATGTCTAAGGAGGATCTTAGACAGGTTACTGATAGCACCCTCATGGCCATTTCATTTGGCCTTGACATGGATGTGGTATATATTTTTGCACTCACTCGTTTACATTTTTTTATTACATACTTGCTTGTCATTTGAATTGTCATTAATGAAACTATATATATTAACTTGTATTTTTATCTTATTTTCCTCTTGTAGGAAACACCTAGAGCGAGTGAGGTGCAGCACTCTCCAGACTTTGGAGGAACAATGGTAGATAAGGGAAAGTTAATTGAACTCAAATTCAATTGAATTAAGGTTTTTAAGATCTTATAGTGATTATACATGTTGTCCTTGCCATTGCACCAAAATATTGACCCGTCAATGCCCAATACAAGCGTTAGTTAAGATCCACAGGAGGAATCTACATCTATTATGTCTATGGCCCCACATAATCAGTAACTAAAAAGAGAAGTTGGATCAAATTGAGACAAAATTGAATGACATTGGTAAAATCTTCAACATGTCTCAAGATCCGGATGGAATTATCAGAAGGAGAATCCAAGAATTACAGTTAGGTCAAATAAAAATTCAACTATCCAAGAATTTTCTTGTGGACACCTTTCGGAAGGTAAAAGATATAATTTAATGCAAGCTAGAGCAGTTGATGGAAATTATGCAAAATGGTGAAAAATTGGAAGAAGCAATAACTATTCCAGAATCTCTCATCGAGATTATCAAAAAAACATTTGAAAACAATAGCTTGATTATCAGCATTGGAATTGCAATTGATGGTTGGAAGAAGTTTCTTCTAGAAGTGAAGGAAAATCACAAGATAATCTTCTAAAGATAGTAGGTATAGCGACACTCAAGTTTTTTGAAAATTTTGTCTCAAGGAGGAAATTGCTAAAAAAATTGAAGTTTTTTAACACATGTTTTATCTTTTTGGCATATGGCATCCCATCTTTGTCATTGATGTCAAAGGGGGAGAGAGTTTAGTGAAAAATATCTAAGGGGCATAAAATGCAATGAAGGTTTTTAACTAAGTGTTGCCATCAATGCCAAAGGGGGAGATTGTTAGCATATTGCTAAGGAGTTTGGTTGGTAGGTGTTGTCATTGACGAAAACTTTAGTGAAACCCAAGTCTGGCAACTCAAGTCTTGCATCTATATGGGAAACACTATTTTTGCTACTACCGACAGAACAAAGTAAAGCACAAAAGATCTATTTTAAGGCTTAAAAGTCCATCTAGTCCCTCACCAGATAAGTATTTCGAGTTGTGGATCTCCAAGGTAGGTCCTTTGATTTTTGTGGTACCTTGGTAAAGAATTTTTTTGATGAACACTCTCTGGTATGTGATCTAGAAGGTTTGGCGAAATAATATGTTAATTATCTATGCTAAAAGCCTGACTCGAAAAAAGTGGAATATGCAGATGTATGAGATAAAATTAATTAGAAGTTGTCATGCTCGAGTAAGGTTTTGGGTCCTCTCTTTGTCTTAACTGGCTTTGGAGGATGCACATAAAGTTTTTGTGATGGATCTGACTGACAAGCTACAATATCTTAATATCTTATGAAGCTAATTGTTGGATAAGTAAATTCTTGATCATGGATATATATATGAGTTTGGATTTTGTCATTATGAATGAGAAAGAAGTGTGTGTGCATGTAAGAAGTGAAAAATTGTGTTCCATCATTGTGTAGTGAGAAATTTAGTAGTGCAGTAGTGCAAATTGGTGTGAAGGTCATAACAAAGCAGAGCAAAGCAGAGTGATATACAGAATTGGATAGTAGATCCAAAATCAATTTTATGAGCCTCACCGAAACTGTTACCTGGCACAATTAGATACTATCTTAGTTCACTCTTCAAATGGTTTTAATCTAAATTTTGTAGGTAGTAAGCCTTCTTCTTTTAAGAAGTGAGCTCTAGGAAGTGACCTTGAATGCAAGTGCATTCCCTTTTATAAACATTATATTCTGAGTACTCAAATTATTGATTAATCTCCACCGTGGTTTTTCCCCTAATAGGGTTTCCAAGCAAAAAAATATGTGTGTCATGGTATTATTAAATTTTTCTTTGTATTCTTGCATCTTATCTTAATATAATGATTGAATGGTTTAAGTTTATGAGTAGAGAAACTTTTATCAATTGTTTAACATTGATTCACCCCCCTCTCAGTGTTCCCTTGAGTCCAATAATTAGTATTAGAGCTGGTCATGGGTTCGAACCCCTTGGGTGACACTGAGGGGGTGATTGTTGGACTAACCGCCAACATCTCCCTTCGGGTTCTTGACATGGTTTAACCACCTCCCATGGATCTTAACTGGCAATTGTATCAAACATTGACAGTTCGATTTTTTGGTGCAATGACAAGGCCAACAATACATACATCAACATAGATTGGTAGTTTCATATACTAGTCCTTTTTATATGTACAGGTGGTTATGAGCTACACATCCTTGTTGACAAGTGTCATAACACCTGAAGGAGTAGGTGTTGAAACACTTGAAGGAGTAGGTGTTGAAACACCTCAAGGAGGAGTTGTCGAAACAATTGAAGGAGATAAAGAAAAAGAGATACCTAAAGAGGTATGTGTTTATTTTATTTTGTGTTTGGTAAATATGTTCCTATTACCAACAATTGTATTCTAACTTGTATCAATTTTAAGTTTTTGTTCACATATATAGATTGCCATTGCAAAAGTTGATATGATTGGTTCTTTGAGAGGGGTATATTCTAGGACTCCTGGAGGTGTGAAGAGACGTATATATGAGGTAATCAAGATTTCAATTTTAGAGTTCAATTATAATTCAATGTATATATCAATTTTGATGTTAATTATTCAATTTTAAATTATATAATATAACTAATCTCCATTATGGTTTGAATTTTTCTTGTGTAGTTTCCTTCAGAGCCAAAGAGTGCTTCAAAGAGGCTCCATTTTGATGATCCACCAGTAGTTTAGGATGAGATAGACATTTTGGCATGTATATTTTGAATAGATATTGAGATGGCATATGCCACATTTTGTAAAACTTTTTTTGAGTTGGCGTTGATGCCAATTTTGTATATGGACATACACTTGATTATTGGATAATTTGATATATATAAGTTGAGAATCAAAATAATTTGTTCCCCATGTGCATGTTTAAACTATTCAAAAATTTAATCTTGAGCAATGGTTAAATATAAATGTACAATAGCATAAAAAATAATTGTTATATTATATTGTTCAAAATAAAAAATAATGAATATCATATATTTCTTAGCTATATTATGGTTATATTATATAGTTTAAACAAATTTGAAGACAAGAAAAATGGTAAATAACATTTTAAATTTGAAGTTCAAATACACAAATGTCATTGTCTCACAGTACATGACATTTTAGGTTCATTAGGGATTCATTGGTGTCATTTTTTGCATTACAATGACAAAGTTTCAAAATATTGCAAATTATGAAAAGTTGTCATTAAGAATGCCAAAAAGTTGTAAAGAGGAAGCCCAATGGTCATTTGGGTTTGAAAAGTAGTTATAACTATTGAATTTGGTGGGAAAAAATTTAAATAGGGTTGTGAACTCAAAGAGATGGTTGGAGAATTTTTTCATTGAGAAGAAGCAATAAAATTTCATTGTTTCCTTGCAATTTCCTGAGTTTTTCCATAATTTCCAAAGTTTCTTTGTGTTGTACGGTTTCATCCAGGGTAATCTTGCACTCCAATGTATTGAATTTGGTGGGAAGCAGGGTTAACCTCACCACAAACTTGGGTTAACCTTAACACCTACACTTGACCAATTCACCTCCATTTGTGAGATTCATGTGCTTAGGTGCACCTGCTCCATACAACCCTACAAAAAAAGAACTCATGTCACATTAGTTGTTCTTACACCAATTCCACCAAGATTTACACCTACCCTCTAGTCTTAAAATCTCCTTCCTTGGTTCATAAATTGTGATTCCATAATCTATCCTGCATCCTTGACATTGCTTTCACTTGAATAAGCCACCATCTTTGCATTCCAATCTGATGTTTTTCTTCTATCTACTCCTTGATCAAAACCAAATGATGTTTCTTCCTTTATGCCTACAATCAAACTATTACCAATAGTTGCTTGAGCTTCCTTCCCCTTTATCATAGCTTCATGATTGCATCTATCCTTGGGTTCTTGTTCTTTTTTTCCTTTCATCCCTGTCATAAATCCTCTTATCTTACAAGTAACAAGTACCTGTGTACCTACTATACCTACAGAACCTTCATGCTTTGCAACATTCTTCCCAACTAATCGACACACAATGGAGCCTATCATGACATTAGCATACCAATTTACTACCAGCTTATTCTTCAAACCTATTTCAAACTTCACATGTGCTGTCAGAGTATTTTCAGATTTCAAACTAACCATCTCACTTGAAGTTGCTTGTTTAAGGTTGTAGTTAAGGGTTTGAGGGTTAGAATGTATTAAGAGGCCATTCCACATACTATTCATGTTTTGATTCAGTGGAATGGGCCTGGTTAGAATAATATTAGGTGTAGGAATAAATATCTAGTTGTGGCAAAGACATTTGGTGGAGATGTCCATGTTGCCCCTTTGGAAAAAGATTGAATTTACGCCTAGGAGGCATAGCTTGAAGTAGCACATTAAAGCAATATTTTGGAAGAAGGTTAGAACTTGATTGTTTTAGTGTTATTAGGTGGATTTTAATGTGATATAAGGTCTTGAAAGGCAAGGTAGTTCATTTGGGTGTTTGGGTTTGAGGCCCTAGTTGAACAAAGAGTGAAAATGGGTGAAATTGAGAGGTTTTAAGAAGGAAATGTGTGAAAAATTTGGGGGAAGCATACTTTGAAGATGAATTAAGTTTTTTTAGGGTGAAATAAGAATTTTTAAAAATATTTTGAGGTTGAATGAGGTCTAGAGATGGATTTTTCAATAAACCTTTGCTTATTTGGTGAAAAATGAGGGTTTCATGAAAGATGGTCTTAGCAAGCGATTTTTGACTCAGTGGTTGAATAATTTGTGGTTTTGGACGTAGTTTGAGGACTGTTTAATGGTATTTTGAGTGGCTAGAAATATTGAAGGACATTTCCTTTGTTAAAGTGGGCTAATTGGAGCCCCTTTTCCAACATTCAAGGTCAATTTGATGGTATGGTTCCAAAGTGAGTACATGTGATTTTGTGATTTGTTTCTTGGGTGTAATAAGGTCATCCATGACCATTTGGAGTCATTTAGATCCATTTTAAAGTGATTTGGACCTCATTTGTCAAAAAAAGTAAAAATTTGTCAAGTTGCTAAAATGTTGTCAAGCAACCTTTGCAAGAAAGTGCAATAATAAAGTTTTATTAAAAATTTGTCTAAAAATTAGTTGTAAATGGTTGGGACACATTGGGGTGGGTAATTTTATGCTAGGTATGGTCCTCTTACGCACTGAAACGCACGGAATTTCTTTGAGCTACATTCAACCGGTAGAATCCCTTAAGAGTCCAAAGTTCAAAACAGTTGCAAACTTCAACATGCTCATATTTAGACACTGTGATGCTTCAAAAACAAATTTATAATCCCTATGGGATTGTATTAGGCTTATCTACAATAACCTCTCTCATTTTTTACTATCTCGAAGGCCTTTTCCTGTGGTGGCGAATTTTCACCTAGGGAAAAACTTGTCAAATGCAAGTAGTTTAAACTTGCAAAGTGGTGCAACTTTCATTCTACAACTTGTGTGACCAAACAGACTATTCTAACGTGTCTAAGTGGGTACATTTACACTAGGCATGGTTGTCTTTCACACTGAATCATGCAGAATCGCTCTGAGCTACATTCAAATGACAGAATCCCTAAAGAATTCAATGTGCAAAATGGCTGCAAACTTTAGCATGCTCATATTCAGAAACCGTGACACTTAGAAACTTCTTGTCTAACCTTATGGGATCATGTTGGGCCCCTCTACAATAACCTCTCTCATTTTTTTCTATCTCAAAGGGTTTTTCCTGTAGTGGCGAATTATCGCTTGAGGAAAAGTTGTCAAATGCAAGTAGTTGAAAGTTGCAAAGTGGTGCAACTTTCGTTCTGCAACACGTGTGACCAAAACAACTATTCTAATGCATCCAGATGGGTAATTTTACACTAGGCATGGTTCTCTTTCACACGAAAATATGCAAAATCACTCTGAGCTACATTCAACCGACAGAATTCCTTGAGAGTCCAAAGTGCAAAATAGCTGCAAACTTCAGCATGCTCATATTCAGACACCGTGACACTTAGAAACCTATTTTTTGACCCTATGGGATCGTGTTGGTACCCTCTACAATAACCTCTTTTTTTTTTCTCTATCTCAAAGGTGTTTTCCTATGGTGGTGAATTCACGCTTAGGAAAATAGTTGTCAAATGCAAGTAGTTGAAAGTTGGAAAGTGGTGTGACTTTCATTCTGCAACTTGTGTGAACAAAAACACTATTCTAACACATCTAAGTAGGTACTTTTATGTTAGGAATGGTCCTCTTTCACACCGAAACACACGAAATCACTCCGACCTACATTCAACCAGAAAAATTCCTTAAGAGTCCAAAGTGCAAAATGGCTACAAACTTTAGCATGCTCGTATTCAGACACCATGATGCTTAGAAAATTATTGTTTGACCCTATGTGATCATGTTGGGCCCTTCTATAGTAAACTCTCTTGGTTTTATCTATCTCAAAGGCCTTTCCTTGTGGTGGTGAATTCTCTCTTAGGGAAAAAGTTGTCAAATGCAAGTAGTTGAAAGTTGTAAGGCGGTGCAACTTTTATTCTGCAACTCATGTGACCAAATGAATTGTTTTGACACATCCTAGTGGGTACATTTATGCTATTAATGGTCCTCTTTCACACTAAAACATGCATAATCAATCTGAACTACATTCAATCGACATAATCCCTTAAGAGTCCAAAGTGTAAAATGGCTGCAAACTTTAGCATGCTCATATTTGGACACCGTGTTGCTTCAAAAAAATTTGTCTGGCCCTATGGGGTCGCGTTAGGCCCCTCTACAATAACCTCTCTCAATTTTTCTATCTCAGAGGCATTTTCCATGGTGGAAAATTCTCACTTGGAGAAAAATTTGTCAAATGCAAGTAGTTGAAAGTTGCAAAGTGGTGCAACTTTCATTCTACAACTCATGTAACCAAACGCTTTGTTCTGACATGTCTAGGTGGGTACATTTATGGTAGGAATGGTCTTCTTTCACACAAAACTCACGGAATCACTTCGAGCTACATTCAACCGACAAAATCCCTTAAGAGTCCAAAGTGCAAAATGGCTACAAACTTCATCATACTCGTATTTGAACACCGTGATGCTTAGAAACTTCTTGTTTGACCCTATGGGATTGTGTTGGGCCCCTCTACAATAAAATCTCTTATTTTTTTCTATCTCAGAGGCCTTTTTGCATGGTGGTGAATTCTCGCTTGGAGAAAAAGTTATCAAATGCAAGTAGTTGAATGTTGCAAAGTGGTACAACTTTAGTTTTGCAACTCATGTGACCAAATGGAATATTGACACATCTAGGTGGGTATTTTAATGCTAGGCATGGTCCTCTTTCACACCAAAATAGGTGGAATCACTTTGAGCTACATTCAACTGGTAGAATCCCATTGAGCCGCAACATGTACAATATATGAGATGGCCTATTTAAGCATTTTTAAACTCTCAAAACTGACTCAACAACCTTTTAAACCAACATGACCATTGGTGTTCCACCTTTTACACTTTCAATATGACATTTTTTACAAAATATGCATTTTTTGTATTTTTGGCTCCAATGACCCTCCAAACAATTAAAATGCCATTAAATAGTCCCAATGGACCCTATAAAACATAAATCACTTGATTCCTAACATAATTTTGAAAAATTGACTCTTCATATGCTATTTTCCAACATTTGGCAATTTTGTATTATAACTTTGCATTTTTTTGTAATTTTTTACATATTAACACAAAATGACTCAAGACGACTCCAAACCACCTCTAATACATATAAATGGTCTAATAAGACCTTATTGAACACAAAAGACTCATCAAAGGTAGATCTAACATACTAACCCCTCCTAGAGCAATGTTCATTTGCTTGGTGCACTTGCACCTCTTTACAACTTCACCTTGTTTCTCTTGTAGGTGTCCAAAAAAGCTTTCTTGACCTCAACTCCCCAATTTGGTTTCAAACCCACTAACATACCTAATAATAGACAATATTTCAAAAAAATTCAAATTCAAGCTTTCATGGTGCCTCTACACCAAAAATCCATGCCTACAACATTCAAGCATACAATTTACACAATACACATCATAAGGGAGATTCAAGAATGGTTGTAGAAAAATAAGATTTTTTTTAACCAAAAATTTGTAAGGCTATACAATGATATATATTGATAAAATTATATGCAATATATCCAAAGAAGCCAAATAGGCTTAGTACAAAGGAGTCATATGGACATAAAATGTCATGTATATATCGATAGTATAAAATATATTTCCCTCTAGGGGAAGGAAATAGATCCCGTGTTGCCATCAAAATTCAGTTGGATGGAGTGACTGTTGGTTCTCTTGTCTTTTGAACATGCTTGCTAGTCCTCCTCTCTTCACTCTGGACATTGAAAATATAGTTTACCATAGTAGAATAATTTCAATAATAAGACTAAATAAAAACATATTGAAGAGAATTCTCTGTTTGGATTATAGATAGAAAAAGTGCAAAAAGATGCATATGGAACTAAAAGCTTTGAAAATATTGTATCCATATCAAATAATTACCTTCATTTCAGCTTCTTCAATAGCTATAGAGAGAGAGAGAGATAGGAGGGGGAAGGGAGACGAGAAGAGGGGAAGAAGGAGAGAGAGAGAGAGAGAGAGAGAGAGAGAGAGAGAGAGAGGGGAGATCCAAAGAGAGAGGGAGAGAGAGGAGGGGGAAGGGAGAGGGGAAGAAGGGGAGAGAGAGGGTGAGAGAATTAGGAGGGGCAAGGGAGAGGGGAAGAAGGATAGAGAGAGAGAGATAGAGATAGAGAGACATAGAGAGATAGAGAAAAAGATAGAGAGACAAAGAGAGTGTTAGGAGGGGGAAGAGAGAGAGAGAGGATGGGGAAGGGAGATGGCAAGAGGGGAATATAGGGAGAGAGGGAGAGACAAAGAGACAAAGAGAATTAGGAGGGAGAAGGGAGATGGGAAGAGGGGAGGAGAGAAAGAGAGAGAGAGAGAGAGAGAGAGAGAGAGAGAGGGGGGAGAAGAGGGAAAGAAGGGGAGAGAGACATAGAGATAGAGACAGAGACAGACAAAGAGAGAGAGAGAGAGAGAGAGAGAGTGTGGGAGGGATAGACCTAAGAGAGTAGGAGAGAGATATTATGGGAGCGAGATCGAGAGAGAGAGAGAGAGAGAGAGGGAAAGAGATAATATTTAAATATTTTATCTATTAGTAATATTAATTAGTTATATAATATTTTATATATTAACTTTATATATATATAAATATTTATACATGAACTGAAATATTTAAATATTATACATAATTTTGTAAGAGATTATCATAAATTATATATTATATATTAAATTATAAACTATATTATATACTCTCAACTAAATATATTAAAATAAACTATAAACTATTTATTGAATTTTTTAAATGATATATTAAAAAATATATTACATTTTTTATATAAAATAAAAATGATGTAAAATCATATATAAAAATGATATATAATACATATCAGATATCTGATTTGAATAAGATATCTGATATGTCTGACACAAACCCTACTACCTACAGATTAGGCTTGGATTTGCTTCATAATTTGGCTAGGACATGCCAGTCCTAAGAAGTCAACACAAAAAATGTGTTTAAAAACTTACCTTGCTTTTCTAGACTTCGCCTATGTGGCTGAAGACTTTTATTTACCCTAAATTGATGAAACAAAAAGGGTTCTTAAAGGATATTCTCAGCTTTCCACCAATATAAATTATGCTTTACTTTGAATTTAATAAATAATTATTATTCATTTTGTATTTGAATTATGACTAAAGTCTTGATTGATAGGTTGATTGAAAAACATCTATAGCTTTCAAACAGTATCACATTTTTTGAATCTAAAACATGCGTCACATTCTATGCTTCACATACTATAGGACTAAAAAAAAAATCACGAAATTTTGACCAAGTTAAGGTGGTCAGACATACAAGTTTTTATATTTTTTAAAAGTTGTAATAAATAATTCATAATTAATTATTTACTTGGAGAAAATTTACAAAAAATATGCATCACATCGAGACATTCATCCTCTACTTATATCTAAAATATTATAAAAAAATATTATCATTTTATTGTGGTTAGGGTGGTCAGACAGACACCTACTTATTTTTTCCTTGAAATTTAAGTACTACTGCATTGAAATTTCAAATTTTCACCAAATAGATTTAAAAATAAAAAATAAACTTAGTATTTTAGAAACTACATTCAATTTGCTACAGATTATATTCTTACATATTTTTCAAATAATATGGATATCTTATTCAAATTTTTACGTCAAGTTTCCTAACTTTGATTTTTCTGAATTTTCATCACCACTTAAGGGCTTGTTTTTTCCATTATGATCCTGTACATACCCTATATATATACAAAAAGAAAAACATAAATATGAAAATAAGAAAAAATATACATGAATTCAATTTTGGAAGTATACACATATGTGTTTGTGTGTTTATACAAAAATATATTTTCAAAAAGAACAAATCATATAGGAGAGAGAGTGGATCCCTCTCTCCTATATATATTTATTTTTTACACATACATATATTGCTAGTTTTTTAGAAATAAGAACAAGAAAAAGAAAGAGAAAATACAAGAGAAAAAACAAAAACAAATAAGACAAGGAGAAAGACAAGGAGAGATGGATCCCCCCTCTCTCCTATATATATATATGCATTTGTGTATTTTTGTGTAATTGTGGAGTCTTTCTCCTTGTCTTATTTATCCTTGTTTCTCTCTTTTCCTTCAAACCCTTGCCTTGAGGGCCTATCGAATTTGTGATGAGGATAACCTAATTCTTGAGTTGAACCATCTTCATCGCGTTTTCAAATTGAATGGGTATTCTAGCAAACAAATCTCTAGAGCCTTTAGCCAAGCCAAGGTGAGATTCCTCTCCATCATTAAACCTAACCATTCCTCTAATGTCTCTTTTGTTTACATCACGTGTATTGAGGGCATATCCCAAAAAAAATTTAGAATCCTCCATAAAAATGGCCTCTGATGTGCTTTCAAACCTCTCACCACTCTAAGAAATCAGATCCCCTCCCTCAAATATTCTAGGGACATTCTCCTCGACTCTAAGGTCTATAACGGAGCGTGTTCATGTGGCACTCCCTATATTGGGAAATAGGATGAAAGAAAAAACACACCAACACATATATTGCTAATTTTTTTATAAATAAGAACAAGAAAAAGAGAAATAAAAATAAAATAGAAAAAACAAGAACAAACAAGACAAGGAGAAAGACAAGTAGAGAGGGATCCCCCCTCTCTCCTATATATATATATATATATATATATGTATGTATGTATATGCATTTGTGTATGTTTATGTAACTATGGAGTCTTTCTCCTTGTCTTATTTGTTCTTGTTTTTATATTTTCCTTCAAACCCTTTATTGTGCAATGTTTGCACACATACCCCACTGGAGGCAGGGACCCTCCTTTTCTTTTGCATCTTTGCACCTTGGCTTTGTCATTTTCAGTTTTGCTCTTCTTGGGAGGTTATTTTGGGATTAATTCAAGACTTGGTTTGATGAGGGAAATATTCTGAGGATCTGGGGACTCTTCACTTGTCTTGAAAATTGGAAATGGGGATTTTGAAGTGAACTTTCAATGTTATGTGTAAATCTTTTTGCACTAATGGATAGAGGACGAAAAATCAGGCCAAGTTTCTTTTTGAACTTTTTGAAAATTCCTTCTAGAAAAAAGTTATGAGGTTTAGGGGATTTTCACGTTGCTTGGAATTTCGGGATTTTCCTCCCTGAGCGGATATTCCCGAAATTTCCTTTTTTGGAAACTTCCTTCTAGCCCTCAAAAACCCAAAATTTTCCCTTTTTGGAAAATTCCTTCAAACCTCAAAATCCCAAAATTTTCCAAAATGGAATTTTCTTTTAAAAGCGAATTCTTTCAAATGCAATTAAAAATTAAAAATTAAAAAAAATCGAAAATGGAATTTTTTTGAAAACGGAAAGCTTCCATAAAAAAATGTAAGGTTTTTTTTGAAGGGGAAAAATTATATTTAAATTTAATTTGGATTGGATTTTGACATGTGAGCTACTAATGATGATATCTGTTTTTCAGGATTAAATAAATAAAAAATGGGGGACTTGCATATGGATTCGTGCCAAGAGGGAAAATCTTGAAAGTTCAATTCAAATAATAAAGTGGGGCCTGGATAAGAATCTATGCCACCAGCTGTATAACAATTGGAGAGGTGCATTTGACAAGGGAAGACATGTGAAACTATATTTATTCTCCAATGAGGATTTTCTCAAAATTAATGTCATTGGGTGATAATGCAACTGAATGCAATTGATTGGATGATGATGTACCATGAGCTCCCAAATTAAATGTAATAGTTGGATGCTTCTAGAAGTGTAATTTATGTCATTGGATGAGTTAAATCCTGGCCATTGATACAAAATGTAATTTTCTATAAAAGGTCAATGCCTTCTCATTTGTAAGTAGTTAGATTGGGTTAGAAGAGCTGATTAGAAGCTGTAGAAGGCCAGAATTGGCAAGTAGATTTCAGAAATTAGTTGTAGGAGAGGAGAGAGATTGGAAATTGTTATGTAATGTTGGAGAAGTAATGCAATTGAGTTGTTGATTTTGCAAAATTTGTATTTACCTTTGATAGTTTATTGTTTCTTTTTGTCAATTCTCAGTGTTAGATATTAGATGCTAGTTTCTCAAATCTTTCATGTCAATGGTGAAATGTTAATGATGTTGATTGATCTCCAGTTCATACTTTTAGCAATTTTTTTATTATAAGTTGTTGTGTAAAGTTAGTTTCGGCTTTATTTTGTGCTAAGTTCAATTGTGGATACTTGTTTACATTGTACCATTTACTCGGTATGTGGATGAATGTTCATAGTCTGAAAATCTTCAGTTTCCTTAGAAGATTGCACCATTTCTGTGGAGTTGTGGGCTTGTCCTTGATCAAGCAGAGATTGGTTTTATTGGGGATCTATCCATTTGCAACATTCATCATTGTTATGATTGATCTTAGGTGTTAGCATTTGTATCTCTCTGAAACCCTTATCTCTTTTGTTGTTTATTTTGAATCTGGGTTAGTTTTAGGATTGAACGCATCACCATATTGCTGCATCTAATGAAAGTACACTTCCAACATTGCTCATTTGTAAGGTCCCCTTGTGATTACCAGCATTTTCACATTTATCACTGAGTTTTTTATTGCATGGTCAAGACCTAACATTAGAGACCTTAGGGTTATGTCTTGACGCTTGCTCATAGAGATTTACCTTTCAAGAGAGATAGGATATCATATTCTATCTGAGTTGTTGTTGTGCAGAAAAAACCATTAACACCCTTGCCTTAAGGGCCTGTCAAATTTGCAATGAGGATAACCTAATTCATGAATTGAACCATCTTCACCGCATTTTCCAATTGAATATGTATTCTAGCAAACAAATCTCTAGAGCCTTTAACCAAGTCAAGGTGATATTCTTCTCCATCATTAAACCTAACCATTCCTCTGATGTGTATTTTGTTTCCATCCCGTATATTGAGGGAATATCCCAAAGAATCTACAAGATCCTTCATAAAAGGGCCTCTGATGTGCTTTCAAACCTCTCACGACTCTAAGAAATTAGATCCCATCCCTCAAAGATTCCAGGGACATTCTCATTGACTCTAGGGTTTATCAGATAGTTTTTTTGTGTTACATTCCCTATATTGGGGAACCAGGATGAAAGAAAGAAAATACCAACATCAACCTAAAAGAGGAAACAACAATGAATCAAAAAGGAAAAAGAACACTCAGAAGCCTATGAAACCGATGGCCGATAAGGTAGGCAAGTTCTTAGACCAAAAGAGAGGAATATTACAAGAGAAGAGAAGGGGAGGAATTACTGGGAGGAAGGGGGAGAGTGGTTTCTAAGGTTAGTTAAAAAGGGATGCCAAGCCTAGCTCAACTTCCACCTATCATCATGGTTAAGGTTCAAGGGGTGGTTGTCGATTTCAATGGATTCTTTGAGTTTTCTTTTGAAGAAATTTTCTTCTTTGAAAATATGTATTCAAATACCCACACTGTATATCTATAAGAAAATTTCAATGAGTACTCTTTTTCCTTGCTAAATATATATATATATATATATATATATCTTCCATATTTGAATTCATATATGAGTATTTATCTTACATATTGTCTTATTTGAATTCATATATATATATTCTATTGAGGCGAGCATGAAATTCCTATAAATTTTCTAAGCCATGTGACCAACAAAGATTGGTATCATCCACATAATGTTTCCACTACCTAGGTTTAAGGGGGAAGGAGTGAAGAGAAATTTCTTCGAAATGCTCCATATAAAGGTTGGAAATGAAAGGAGAGAGGGGGGGATCCCTCTCTCCTTGTTTTTCTTCTTGTCTTATTTGTTCTTTTTTTGTTATTTTATGTTTTTCTTTCTTTTTCTTGTTCTTATTTGTAAAAAAATAGCTTTATATATATGCATTTGTGTATTTTTGTGTAATTGTGGAGTCTATCTCCTTGTCTTATTTGTTTCTTATTTGTTCTTGTTTTTCTCTTTTCCTTTTAACTTTATTGTCTCTTTTATGACAAATAAGAAGCACAAAAAAATTATAAAAGAAACAATAAAGTTAAAAGGAAAAGAGAAAAACAAGAAAAAATAAGACAAGGAGAAAGACTCCATAATTAGAAAAAAATACGTAAATGCATATATATATATACATACAAAAAAAAAATCAAAGAAGAAAATTTATTTGAGTCTTATTTGTTCTTGTTTTTCTCTTTTCCTTTTAACTTTATTGTTAAAAAAGTAAAGTTGCAGGGAGTCTCCTCCTTGTCTTATTTGTCCTTTTTTTCCTTTTCCTTCAAACCGTTCCCTTCAAAGCCTATCAAATTTGTGATAAGGATAACCTAATTCCTAAGTTGAACCATCTTCGTCACATTTTCAAATTGAATGGATATTCTAGCAAAAAAAGCTCTAGTGTCTTTAACCAAGCCAAGGTGAGACTCCTCTCCATTGTTAAACCTAACCATTCCTTTGATCTCTCTTTTGTTTCCATCTTGTATATTGAGGGTATATCCCAAAAATATCTAGGATCCTCCATAAAATGGGCCTCTGATGTGCTTTTAAACCTCTCAACACTCTAAGAAATTGGATCCCCTCCATCAAATATTATAGGGACATTCTCCTCGACTCTAGGGTCTATAAGGGAGTGTGTTCGTGTGGCACTCCCTATATTGGGGAAAAAGGATGAAAGCAAAAACACACAAACACATATATTGCTAATTTTTTACAAATACAAATCAAAAAAAGAAAGAAAAATAAAATAGAAAAACAAGAACAAATAAGACAAGGAGAAAGAAAAGGAGAGAGGGATTCACCCTCTCTCCTATATATATATACATATATGCATTTGTGTATTTTTGTGTAATTGTGGAGTCTTTCTCCTTGTTTTATTTGTTCTTGTTTTTCTCTTTTCCTTCAAACCATTTCCTTGAGGGCTTATCAAACTTAGGATAAGAATAACCTAATTCTTGAGTTGAACCATCTTCATTGCATTTTCAAATTGAATGGGTATTCTAGCAAACAAATCTCTAGAGCCTTTAACCAAGCCAAGGTGAGATTCCTCTCCGTCGTTAAACCTAACCATCCCGTATACTGAGGGCATATCCCAGAAAATGTCTAGGATCCTCCATAAAAAGGGCCTCCAATGTGCTTTCAATCCTCTCACCACTCTCAGAAATTAGATCCCCTCCCTCAAAGATTCCAGGGACATTCTCCTTGAATCTAGGGTCTATAAGGTAATGTTTTCATGTGGCACTCGCTCTATTGGGGAAACAAGATGAAAGAAAAAAAAACTCTAACACCTACCTAAACGAGGAAACAACAATGATATGAAAAGGCAAAAGAACACTCATGAGCCCAAGAGACCGAAGGCCTGTAAGTTAGGCAAGATATCAAACCAAAAGAGAGGAATAATAAGAGAAGAGAAGGGAAGGAATTACAAGGAGGAAGGGGGAGAATGGTTTCTAAGGTTGGTTAACCAGGGATGCCAAACCTGACTCAACTTCCACCCTTCATTGCAGTTAAGGTTCAAGGGGTGGATGTTGATTTCAATGGCTTCTTTGAGTTTTCTTTTGAAGAAATTTTTTTCTTTGAAAATATGTATTTAAATACCCACATTGTATATATATAATAAAAATTCAATGAGTGTTCTTTTGCCTTGCTATATATACATATTTTTTTATCTTCCATATCTGAATTTATATATGGGTATTTATCTTCCATATTGTCTTATTTGAACTCATATGTGTTTTTTATTGAGGTAAGCATAAAATTACTTTAAATTTTATAAGCCATGTGGCCAACAAACATTGGTATCATCCACATAATGTTTCCACCACTTAGGTTTAAGAGGGAAGGAGTGAGGAGCACTTTCTTCAAAATGCTCCATATAAAGGTTGGCAATGATAGGAGAGAGTGGGGATCCCTCTCTCCTTGTCTTATTTGTTCTCGTTTTTACTCTTTTATTTTTTTCTTTCTTTTTCTTGTTCTTATTTGTAAAAAAATAGCTTTATACATTTTGTGCTATTTGTTCATATGTAAAAAAAATTATTTTGTTATTTTCTTGTTGTTTTTTCATCTATTTTTTATGTATTTTAAAATATATTTATATGTATATTTTTTTGTTCTTTTTGTGCTTGTTCTGTTCTTATTTGTAAACTTTTCCCCTTTTTGATTTGGTTTTTTGATTGTCTTTTTCCTTTTTTTGTAGTTCTATAATTGTATTGTTTTATTTGTATGTTTTCTTGAATTTGAGTATATATATATATCTATTTATCTTCCATATTTTAATTCATATATATGTTTTCTTATTTTCATACTTTTGTTTTTATTTTTGTATATATATATATATATATATATATACTTCCACAATTGAATTCATGTATATTTTTTCTTATTTTCATATTTTCTTTTTTATTTTGTATATATATATACACATTTGCATTTTTTGTGTGTAATTGTGGAGTCTTTCTCCTTGTCTTATTTGTTCTTGTTTTTCTCTTTTCCTTTTAACTTTATTGTTTCTTTTATGACAAAGAAGAAGCACAAAAAAATTATGAAAGGAATAGTAAAGTTAAGAGGAAAAGAAAGAAAAGAACAAATAAGTGATGAGGGTGCAACCCGAGACACAGAAAATCACACAAAAAACTGAGATCCTTATTATTTTCAAAAATGAAAATCTTACATGCAGAGGATCTCAAATCCTCGAGTTCTACAATACATGCAAATTACAGAAAGAAACTACAAAAATTCCCCTATTCATAGCATGCAATCTTCTTTTTCCAAAAAACTACCCACAAAAGTCAGAAACTACCCCATAAATAGCCCAATTCTCCGTTTGGAGCCAAAAACAACATTCTAATTATGCACAAACTTTCGGAAGCCCTAACTCAAGATCTAACCGTCGGATCTTCAATGATAATACTTTTTCGGAAAGGTCTTGCAAAAATGAAGTGCCAAAAAGTGGGGCCTAAAGGCTAACCACTTTTGTTTTCTGCCAATTTTCGGGCCCATCCGGAGCCTTTAAGTCCCTCAAAATTAGCTGCGAAGATTTTGTAGGGCAAAAAGCAGAAACTGAAACTTGAATAACTTTTGAACCGGGAATGATCTTCGCTTGATTCTTTCACCAGAGTGTTTATTATTATATCCCGAAGCTTCCCTTAAATTTCTGTCTCCTCACGCCTTCAAATTCTTACCTGCTAAAAATAGCAGTTGAGCAAAAAAAGTAGAAAAGCAGTTCTGAAAGTTGTGAATTCCTCTTTGACGAAAAGGGTATCCAGAAATGCAAAAACATCTACAAAAAAAAAATTAAATGAAAGTAAATATATTTTTGGGTGATGTAGGATTTCCCTTACACCACTGGATGCTCCTGCATCAGACACCCAGGGTAATTTGAAAAGTGACCCTGTCACTTCTCAGATGGTTGAGGAAAACTCAAATGGTCAACCTCTGCCTTAGAGAACCAGGATGAATCTTCCACAGGCCTTCCTCTCCACTTCACCAAATATTCTTCATACTGCCTGTTTCTGGTACTCCTTCCCACACGGCTATCCAAGATTTCTTCAATCTCCTCCTTTTCTGAAGTAGGTGCTAGAATACCACACTGTTCCATTGCTAGTACTTCCTCTGCACCACTCTCATGATATTCTATCAAATCTGCAATGCTGAACACAGGGGAAATGTTGAATCTATTCGGCAACTCTACCTCATATGCATTCCCTGAATCATGCCTCTTCAAAATTTTATAGGGACCGAACTTCTTCATCTTCAATTTGTTATAGGTTCCTACTGGAAACCTTTCTTTCCTCAAGTGGACCATCACTTCATCACCAATCTGAAACTCCTTATACCTCCTCTTTTGATCTGCCTTAGCCTTATACTGCATATTCATCTTGTTAATGTGTTGTTTTACCTTCTCATGCATATTCTTGATGTGTTCTGCAAAGTCTTCAGCTTCAACACTTGTCTTCTTCTCTTGGTCCATCTTCCTCAATTCTGGAGCAGTCCTAGGACTACTTCCATACACAATCTGGAATGGTGATCTACCGGTGCTTCTATTGATAGAATTGTTGTAAGCGAATTCTGCCTGGGGTAAGATCAAATCCCATCCCTTTGGTTTATCTCCTACCAAGCATCTCAGTAGGTTACCCAAACTCCTGTTCACAACTTCAGTCTGCCCATCAGTCTGGGGATGGTGTGCAGAACTAAACTTCAACTCTGTTTTCAACTTCTTCCACAAGGTCCTCCAAAAGTATCCAACAAATTTTGTGTCATGATCTGAGACTATACTCTTTGGCAAACCATGTAGCCTCACCACCTCTCTAAAGAACAAGTCAGCAATGTGGACTGCATCATGGGTCTTCTGGCATGGGATGAAATGTGCCATCTTCAAAAACCTGTCAACTACCACAAATACTGAATCATTCCCTCTCTGTGTCCTTGGAAAACCAAGAACAAAGTCCATACTTTATCCTCCCACAGCCTCTCTGGTACAGGTAAGGGCTGATACAACCCTGTATTCTGACTCACTCCTTTAGCCATTTGACATACCCTGCAACTCTACACAAACTTCTTCACATCTTGTGACAACTGAGGCCAATAATAATGCTCACTGATAATGGAAATGGTCTTATCTCGACCAAAATGTCCTGCCATTCCTCCACTATGTTTCTCTTTTATTAGGTTCTCCCTCATGGAACTCTTCGGAATACACAATTGACTTCCCTTAAACAACATGCCTTCTTGAATTATGAAATCCAGCCACTTTGTCCTGTCAACCGTAACAGGCTCCTTGCAAGCTTTCCAAGCCTCTGCAAAATCAAGATCATTCGGATACAATGTCTTGAGTTCACTAAACCCAACCACCTCAATCTGCATTTCTATCAACAATGTATGCCTCCTACTTAAGGCATCTGCAACCCTATTTGACTTCCCACTCCTATGTTTTAAAACAAATGTATAACTCTGCAAAAATTCTACCCATTTCATATGCCTCTGATTTAATTTTCCCTGACTACTCAGGTACTGCAATGCTTGATGATCAGTATACATAACAAATTCCTTCAACAACAAATAATGCCTCCATTTCTTTAATGCTTGAACTATTGCATAAAACTCCTGATCATATACAGAGTACTTTCTCTTTGCATCATTTAACTTTTCACTGAAATAGGCAATGGGCTTACCTTCCTGGCTTAACACTGCTCTAGTGGCACAACCACTGGCATCACAATCCACCTGAAACACCTTATTGAAATCCGGGAGAGTCAAAATAGGTTGTTCTGTCACCTTCTGCTTCAATAGATCAAAACTCTTTGCTACTCCAGTGCTCCACTTGAACTCTTTTCTATCCCCTCTCATTGTTTCAGTTAGGGGTGCACAAATACTACTGAAGTTTCTAATAAACTTTCTGTAAAAACTGGCCAAACTATGGAAATATCTCACCTCAATAGCAGTTCTTGGGGTAGGCCATTCTAGAATAGCCTTCACCTTCTCTGGGTCCATCTTGAGACCTTCTGTCGAGACAACAAACCCCAAGTACACTAACTCCTTCCTCACAAAACTACACTTCTTCAGATTAATTAGCAATTTATCTTCTCTTAACTTCTCAAAGACTCTACCAATATGCATTATATGCTCATCCAGTGACTTATTGAATATCAAAATATCATCTAAATACACAATAACAAAGCTTCCTAGGAACTCTTTCAGTACCTCGTTCATGAGCTGCATGAATATGCTCGGTGCATTGGTTAGCCCAAAAGGCATGACTAACCACTTGTACAGGCCCTCTTTGGTCTTGAAGGAAATCTTCCATTCATCTCCCTCTCGAATCCGGATCTAGTGATATCCACTCTTCAGATCAATCTTTGTGAAGTACTAAGCTCCACTCAAACAGTCCATCAGGTCATCCATCCTTGGCAGGGGAAATCTATACTTGATTGTTATCTTGTTTATGGCCCGAGAGTCTGTACACATCCTCCACTCCCCATCCTTCTTTGGTGCTAGTAATACAGGTACTGCACATGGACTCAAACTCCCTCGAATCAAACCCTTTCTCAACAACTCCTCAACTTGTCTGTTCAACTCCTCATTTTCTATAGGAGTCATTCTATGAGCTGCCTTATTCGGCAAACTAGCTCCTGGGATCAAGTCAATCTGATGACTGATCTTCCTCATTGGTGGTAAACCCTCAGGTACATTATTAGAAATAATATCTTGAAACTCATACAATCACCCAGAAACTTCTACTTGAACCTTCTCACTACCCTCCTTATCCATTTTAGGAATCAATGCATAACACACGCTCATGTTTCATGCCTTCTAAAAATTTCCTTCCATCAAGATAACAAATTCTAGCACTACTGCATACCTTTTCTTCGGCCTTCTTCAGGGGTTTCAACTTATGGTGGACTCCATCCTTCATCAGGGAATAAGTGTTTGCATGGCCATCATGTACAGCTCGCCTGTCAAACTTCCACGACCTTCCCAACAACATGTGACATGCATCCATGGGGATGATATCACAGAGTACCTCATCACGATAGCTTCCAATCTTGAACTTCACCAGGCACTGCTCATTGACTAGAACTTTGTGGTCTTTCTGCAACCAGGCAATCTGATATGGATGTGGATGCCTTTCCCTCTTCAGCTTCAACTTTGTAACCATTTCTTCTGACACTAGATTATCAGTGCTCCCACCATCAATAATGACATCACAACATTTTTCTTCACACTTGCACCTTGTGCGAAACAAATTCTTCCTCTGTTCTGGCTCCTTCTCTTTAGTCACCAAGGCTCTTCTAACCACTAGGGCTTCTCCCCTTTCAGCATCATCTGAATGCTCAGATTGAGCCTCCTCATCTACATGCGCAACTCTTGCACGACCTTCTGGCCTTTTGTCTATCCTTCCTTGGTATTGTGGACATTCATAGGCTCGATGCCTTTCTTCACCACATCGGAAACAAGTTCCTCTGAAACCACCTCTTCCAGGTCCTTGCCCAAATCTTCCTCGTCCTCTACCTCTTTGATCACCACCATTCTGATCACGTGGGCGGTAGAAGTTATCATTCCTCTGGCTTCGACTGGTACCCGCATCTTCATTTTTCTTCTCATCCTCATTTCGGCTTCCAAAAGATCTTCCGCTACCCCTTCCGCTTTGACCTCCTCGTCCTTTTTGCTTGCTATCAAATCTCTTGTTCAGCTTCTCTTCAACTCTCAGCGAAAATTGGTAAGCATCCTCAATGGTGGCCATTCTGACCAGGCTTAACTCCTCTTGAATGCTCGGCCGTAACCCATTAAGATAACGGGCTACCTTCTCCTTGTTGGCCTCTGCATGTCCCGTTCTCATGATCATCTTGTGAAAATCTTCTGTGTATTCTTTCACAGATCTACTTCCTTACTTCAACCCTTGCAATTTCTTCAATAGATCTAACTCATAGTCCATTGGCATGAACTGCTTCTTCAGTTTCTCCACCATGCAATCCCATCTGGTGATCTTTCCCTTTTCTCTCTTATTTCTTTCTAGTTGGACCTCTTTCCACCAGATACTGGCGTGGCCCTTTAGCTTTGTTTTTGCAAACTTAACCCGATCTGGGTCCTCTACTTCTTCATACTCGAAATACTCTTCCAACTCATTGATCCAATCAATCAACTCTTCTAGGTCTAGACTTCTAGAAAAACTGGGAACTTCTACTCTAGGTCTTTTTCCGATCTTCGAAATGGCCCTTATCAACCGCATTTGATCTTGATCAATAGCTTCTTCTTCCTCTTCTACATCTGAATCTTCCACCTCTTCTTCATCCTCACTTTCTTCTCCCCTTCTCGGGTTTACCCCTCTTCTTAACTCTCTTTGTAATGCATTTATTTGTCTCTGGAGGGCTTTGAAACCCTCAGCCACTAATGGATCTCTTCCGCCAGCATTTCTGGCACCACCTCGCCTACCACGCGCCACTCTTGGAGGCATCTTGAATATCTTGAACCCACAACCACAGTCCTGGTGCGAACTGCCTTACGATCGGCGATCTGTCCACACGCTCAAGAAAACCCGCTCTGATACCACTTGATGAGGGTGCAACCCGAGACACAGAAAATCACACAGAAAAACTAACAAATCTTATTATTTTCAAAGTATGAAATTCCTACATGCAGAGGATCTCAAATCCTCCAGTTTTGCAATACATGCAAATTATAGAAAGAAACTACAGAAATTCCCCTATTCGCAGCATGCGATCTTCTTTCCCCAAAAACTGCCTAAAAGAAACAGTAACTCGCCCATAAATAGCCCGTTTCTTTGTTTGGAGCCAAAAACGGGATTCAAATTATGCACCAACCTTCAGAAGCCCTAACTCAAGATCTAACTGTCAGA
>CM021103.1:567622709-567715538 GCA_007115665.2 Sequoiadendron giganteum | reverse complement strand
ACACGAAATCACTCCGACCTACATTCAACCAGAAAAATTCCTTAAGAGTCCAAAGTGCAAAATGGCTACAAACTTTAGCATGCTCGTATTCAGACACCATGATGCTTAGAAAATTATTGTTTGACCCTATGTGATCATGTTGGGCCCTTCTATAGTAAACTCTCTTGGTTTTATCTATCTCAAAGGCCTTTCCTTGTGGTGGTGAATTCTCTCTTAGGGAAAAAGTTGTCAAATGCAAGTAGTTGAAAGTTGTAAGGCGGTGCAACTTTTATTCTGCAACTCATGTGACCAAATGAATTGTTTTGACACATCCTAGTGGGTACATTTATGCTATTAATGGTCCTCTTTCACACTAAAACATGCATAATCAATCTGAACTACATTCAATCGACATAATCCCTTAAGAGTCCAAAGTGTAAAATGGCTGCAAACTTTAGCATGCTCATATTTGGACACCGTGTTGCTTCAAAAAAATTTGTCTGGCCCTATGGGGTCGCGTTAGGCCCCTCTACAATAACCTCTCTCAATTTTTCTATCTCAGAGGCATTTTCCATGGTGGAAAATTCTCACTTGGAGAAAAATTTGTCAAATGCAAGTAGTTGAAAGTTGCAAAGTGGTGCAACTTTCATTCTACAACTCATGTAACCAAACGCTTTGTTCTGACATGTCTAGGTGGGTACATTTATGGTAGGAATGGTCTTCTTTCACACAAAACTCACGGAATCACTTCGAGCTACATTCAACCGACAAAATCCCTTAAGAGTCCAAAGTGCAAAATGGCTACAAACTTCATCATACTCGTATTTGAACACCGTGATGCTTAGAAACTTCTTGTTTGACCCTATGGGATTGTGTTGGGCCCCTCTACAATAAAATCTCTTATTTTTTTCTATCTCAGAGGCCTTTTTGCATGGTGGTGAATTCTCGCTTGGAGAAAAAGTTATCAAATGCAAGTAGTTGAATGTTGCAAAGTGGTACAACTTTAGTTTTGCAACTCATGTGACCAAATGGAATATTGACACATCTAGGTGGGTATTTTAATGCTAGGCATGGTCCTCTTTCACACCAAAATAGGTGGAATCACTTTGAGCTACATTCAACTGGTAGAATCCCATTGAGCCGCAACATGTACAATATATGAGATGGCCTATTTAAGCATTTTTAAACTCTCAAAACTGACTCAACAACCTTTTAAACCAACATGACCATTGGTGTTCCACCTTTTACACTTTCAATATGACATTTTTTACAAAATATGCATTTTTTGTATTTTTGGCTCCAATGACCCTCCAAACAATTAAAATGCCATTAAATAGTCCCAATGGACCCTATAAAACATAAATCACTTGATTCCTAACATAATTTTGAAAAATTGACTCTTCATATGCTATTTTCCAACATTTGGCAATTTTGTATTATAACTTTGCATTTTTTTGTAATTTTTTACATATTAACACAAAATGACTCAAGACGACTCCAAACCACCTCTAATACATATAAATGGTCTAATAAGACCTTATTGAACACAAAAGACTCATCAAAGGTAGATCTAACATACTAACCCCTCCTAGAGCAATGTTCATTTGCTTGGTGCACTTGCACCTCTTTACAACTTCACCTTGTTTCTCTTGTAGGTGTCCAAAAAAGCTTTCTTGACCTCAACTCCCCAATTTGGTTTCAAACCCACTAACATACCTAATAATAGACAATATTTCAAAAAAATTCAAATTCAAGCTTTCATGGTGCCTCTACACCAAAAATCCATGCCTACAACATTCAAGCATACAATTTACACAATACACATCATAAGGGAGATTCAAGAATGGTTGTAGAAAAATAAGATTTTTTTTAACCAAAAATTTGTAAGGCTATACAATGATATATATTGATAAAATTATATGCAATATATCCAAAGAAGCCAAATAGGCTTAGTACAAAGGAGTCATATGGACATAAAATGTCATGTATATATCGATAGTATAAAATATATTTCCCTCTAGGGGAAGGAAATAGATCCCGTGTTGCCATCAAAATTCAGTTGGATGGAGTGACTGTTGGTTCTCTTGTCTTTTGAACATGCTTGCTAGTCCTCCTCTCTTCACTCTGGACATTGAAAATATAGTTTACCATAGTAGAATAATTTCAATAATAAGACTAAATAAAAACATATTGAAGAGAATTCTCTGTTTGGATTATAGATAGAAAAAGTGCAAAAAGATGCATATGGAACTAAAAGCTTTGAAAATATTGTATCCATATCAAATAATTACCTTCATTTCAGCTTCTTCAATAGCTATAGAGAGAGAGAGAGATAGGAGGGGGAAGGGAGACGAGAAGAGGGGAAGAAGGAGAGAGAGAGAGAGAGAGGAGAGGGGAGAGATCCAAAGAGAGAGGGAGAGAGAGGAGGGGGAAGGGAGAGGGGAAGAAGGGGAGAGAGAGGGTGAGAGAATTAGGAGGGGCAAGGGAGAGGGGAAGAAGGATAGAGAGAGAGAGATAGAGATAGAGAGACATAGAGAGATAGAGAAAAAGATAGAGAGACAAAGAGAGTGTTAGGAGGGGGAAGAGAGAGAGAGAGGATGGGGAAGGGAGATGGCAAGAGGGGAATATAGGGAGAGAGGGAGAGACAAAGAGACAAAGAGAATTAGGAGGGAGAAGGGAGATGGGAAGAGGGGAGGAGAGAAAGAGAGAGAGAGAGAGAGAGAGAGAGAGAGAGAGGGGGGAGAAGAGGGAAAGAAGGGGAGAGAGACATAGAGATAGAGACAGAGACAGACAAAGAGAGAGAGAGAGAGAGAGAGAGAGTGTGGGAGGGATAGACCTAAGAGAGTAGGAGAGAGATATTATGGGAGCGAGATCGAGAGAGAGAGAGAGAGAGAGAGGGAAAGAGATAATATTTAAATATTTTATCTATTAGTAATATTAATTAGTTATATAATATTTTATATATTAACTTTATATATATATAAATATTTATACATGAACTGAAATATTTAAATATTATACATAATTTTGTAAGAGATTATCATAAATTATATATTATATATTAAATTATAAACTATATTATATACTCTCAACTAAATATATTAAAATAAACTATAAACTATTTATTGAATTTTTTAAATGATATATTAAAAAATATATTACATTTTTTATATAAAATAAAAATGATGTAAAATCATATATAAAAATGATATATAATACATATCAGATATCTGATTTGAATAAGATATCTGATATGTCTGACACAAACCCTACTACCTACAGATTAGGCTTGGATTTGCTTCATAATTTGGCTAGGACATGCCAGTCCTAAGAAGTCAACACAAAAAATGTGTTTAAAAACTTACCTTGCTTTTCTAGACTTCGCCTATGTGGCTGAAGACTTTTATTTACCCTAAATTGATGAAACAAAAAGGGTTCTTAAAGGATATTCTCAGCTTTCCACCAATATAAATTATGCTTTACTTTGAATTTAATAAATAATTATTATTCATTTTGTATTTGAATTATGACTAAAGTCTTGATTGATAGGTTGATTGAAAAACATCTATAGCTTTCAAACAGTATCACATTTTTTGAATCTAAAACATGCGTCACATTCTATGCTTCACATACTATAGGACTAAAAAAAAAATCACGAAATTTTGACCAAGTTAAGGTGGTCAGACATACAAGTTTTTATATTTTTTAAAAGTTGTAATAAATAATTCATAATTAATTATTTACTTGGAGAAAATTTACAAAAAATATGCATCACATCGAGACATTCATCCTCTACTTATATCTAAAATATTATAAAAAAATATTATCATTTTATTGTGGTTAGGGTGGTCAGACAGACACCTACTTATTTTTTCCTTGAAATTTAAGTACTACTGCATTGAAATTTCAAATTTTCACCAAATAGATTTAAAAATAAAAAATAAACTTAGTATTTTAGAAACTACATTCAATTTGCTACAGATTATATTCTTACATATTTTTCAAATAATATGGATATCTTATTCAAATTTTTACGTCAAGTTTCCTAACTTTGATTTTTCTGAATTTTCATCACCACTTAAGGGCTTGTTTTTTCCATTATGATCCTGTACATACCCTATATATATACAAAAAGAAAAACATAAATATGAAAATAAGAAAAAATATACATGAATTCAATTTTGGAAGTATACACATATGTGTTTGTGTGTTTATACAAAAATATATTTTCAAAAAGAACAAATCATATAGGAGAGAGAGTGGATCCCTCTCTCCTATATATATTTATTTTTTACACATACATATATTGCTAGTTTTTTAGAAATAAGAACAAGAAAAAGAAAGAGAAAATACAAGAGAAAAAACAAAAACAAATAAGACAAGGAGAAAGACAAGGAGAGATGGATCCCCCCTCTCTCCTATATATATATATGCATTTGTGTATTTTTGTGTAATTGTGGAGTCTTTCTCCTTGTCTTATTTATCCTTGTTTCTCTCTTTTCCTTCAAACCCTTGCCTTGAGGGCCTATCGAATTTGTGATGAGGATAACCTAATTCTTGAGTTGAACCATCTTCATCGCGTTTTCAAATTGAATGGGTATTCTAGCAAACAAATCTCTAGAGCCTTTAGCCAAGCCAAGGTGAGATTCCTCTCCATCATTAAACCTAACCATTCCTCTAATGTCTCTTTTGTTTACATCACGTGTATTGAGGGCATATCCCAAAAAAAATTTAGAATCCTCCATAAAAATGGCCTCTGATGTGCTTTCAAACCTCTCACCACTCTAAGAAATCAGATCCCCTCCCTCAAATATTCTAGGGACATTCTCCTCGACTCTAAGGTCTATAACGGAGCGTGTTCATGTGGCACTCCCTATATTGGGAAATAGGATGAAAGAAAAAACACACCAACACATATATTGCTAATTTTTTTATAAATAAGAACAAGAAAAAGAGAAATAAAAATAAAATAGAAAAAACAAGAACAAACAAGACAAGGAGAAAGACAAGTAGAGAGGGATCCCCCCTCTCTCCTATATATATATATATATATATATATGTATGTATGTATATGCATTTGTGTATGTTTATGTAACTATGGAGTCTTTCTCCTTGTCTTATTTGTTCTTGTTTTTATATTTTCCTTCAAACCCTTTATTGTGCAATGTTTGCACACATACCCCACTGGAGGCAGGGACCCTCCTTTTCTTTTGCATCTTTGCACCTTGGCTTTGTCATTTTCAGTTTTGCTCTTCTTGGGAGGTTATTTTGGGATTAATTCAAGACTTGGTTTGATGAGGGAAATATTCTGAGGATCTGGGGACTCTTCACTTGTCTTGAAAATTGGAAATGGGGATTTTGAAGTGAACTTTCAATGTTATGTGTAAATCTTTTTGCACTAATGGATAGAGGACGAAAAATCAGGCCAAGTTTCTTTTTGAACTTTTTGAAAATTCCTTCTAGAAAAAAGTTATGAGGTTTAGGGGATTTTCACGTTGCTTGGAATTTCGGGATTTTCCTCCCTGAGCGGATATTCCCGAAATTTCCTTTTTTGGAAACTTCCTTCTAGCCCTCAAAAACCCAAAATTTTCCCTTTTTGGAAAATTCCTTCAAACCCTCAAAATCCCAAAATTTTCCAAAATGGAATTTTCTTTTAAAAGGAATTCTTTTAAATGCAATTTAAAAATTAAAAATTAAAAAAAATCGAAAATGGAATTTTTTTGAAAACGGAAAGCTTCCATAAAAAAATGTAAGGTTTTTTTTGAAGGGGAAAAATTATATTTAAATTTAATTTGGATTGGATTTTGACATGTGAGCTACTAATGATGATATCTGTTTTTCAGGATTAAATAAATAAAAAATGGGGGACTTGCATATGGATTCGTGCCAAGAGGGAAAATCTTGAAAGTTCAATTCAAATAATAAAGTGGGGCCTGGATAAGAATCTATGCCACCAGCTGTATAACAATTGGAGAGGTGCATTTGACAAGGGAAGACATGTGAAACTATATTTATTCTCCAATGAGGATTTTCTCAAAATTAATGTCATTGGGTGATAATGCAACTGAATGCAATTGATTGGATGATGATGTACCATGAGCTCCCAAATTAAATGTAATAGTTGGATGCTTCTAGAAGTGTAATTTATGTCATTGGATGAGTTAAATCCTGGCCATTGATACAAAATGTAATTTTCTATAAAAGGTCAATGCCTTCTCATTTGTAAGTAGTTAGATTGGGTTAGAAGAGCTGATTAGAAGCTGTAGAAGGCCAGAATTGGCAAGTAGATTTCAGAAATTAGTTGTAGGAGAGGAGAGAGATTGGAAATTGTTATGTAATGTTGGAGAAGTAATGCAATTGAGTTGTTGATTTTGCAAAATTTGTATTTACCTTTGATAGTTTATTGTTTCTTTTTGTCAATTCTCAGTGTTAGATATTAGATGCTAGTTTCTCAAATCTTTCATGTCAATGGTGAAATGTTAATGATGTTGATTGATCTCCAGTTCATACTTTTAGCAATTTTTTTATTATAAGTTGTTGTGTAAAGTTAGTTTCGGCTTTATTTTGTGCTAAGTTCAATTGTGGATACTTGTTTACATTGTACCATTTACTCGGTATGTGGATGAATGTTCATAGTCTGAAAATCTTCAGTTTCCTTAGAAGATTGCACCATTTCTGTGGAGTTGTGGGCTTGTCCTTGATCAAGCAGAGATTGGTTTTATTGGGGATCTATCCATTTGCAACATTCATCATTGTTATGATTGATCTTAGGTGTTAGCATTTGTATCTCTCTGAAACCCTTATCTCTTTTGTTGTTTATTTTGAATCTGGGTTAGTTTTAGGATTGAACGCATCACCATATTGCTGCATCTAATGAAAGTACACTTCCAACATTGCTCATTTGTAAGGTCCCCTTGTGATTACCAGCATTTTCACATTTATCACTGAGTTTTTTATTGCATGGTCAAGACCTAACATTAGAGACCTTAGGGTTATGTCTTGACGCTTGCTCATAGAGATTTACCTTTCAAGAGAGATAGGATATCATATTCTATCTGAGTTGTTGTTGTGCAGAAAAAACCATTAACACCCTTGCCTTAAGGGCCTGTCAAATTTGCAATGAGGATAACCTAATTCATGAATTGAACCATCTTCACCGCATTTTCCAATTGAATATGTATTCTAGCAAACAAATCTCTAGAGCCTTTAACCAAGTCAAGGTGATATTCTTCTCCATCATTAAACCTAACCATTCCTCTGATGTGTATTTTGTTTCCATCCCGTATATTGAGGGAATATCCCAAAGAATCTACAAGATCCTTCATAAAAGGGCCTCTGATGTGCTTTCAAACCTCTCACGACTCTAAGAAATTAGATCCCATCCCTCAAAGATTCCAGGGACATTCTCATTGACTCTAGGGTTTATCAGATAGTTTTTTTGTGTTACATTCCCTATATTGGGGAACCAGGATGAAAGAAAGAAAATACCAACATCAACCTAAAAGAGGAAACAACAATGAATCAAAAAGGAAAAAGAACACTCAGAAGCCTATGAAACCGATGGCCGATAAGGTAGGCAAGTTCTTAGACCAAAAGAGAGGAATATTACAAGAGAAGAGAAGGGGAGGAATTACTGGGAGGAAGGGGGAGAGTGGTTTCTAAGGTTAGTTAAAAAGGGATGCCAAGCCTAGCTCAACTTCCACCTATCATCATGGTTAAGGTTCAAGGGGTGGTTGTCGATTTCAATGGATTCTTTGAGTTTTCTTTTGAAGAAATTTTCTTCTTTGAAAATATGTATTCAAATACCCACACTGTATATCTATAAGAAAATTTCAATGAGTACTCTTTTTCCTTGCTAAATATATATATATATATATATATATCTTCCATATTTGAATTCATATATGAGTATTTATCTTACATATTGTCTTATTTGAATTCATATATATATATTCTATTGAGGCGAGCATGAAATTCCTATAAATTTTCTAAGCCATGTGACCAACAAAGATTGGTATCATCCACATAATGTTTCCACTACCTAGGTTTAAGGGGGAAGGAGTGAAGAGAAATTTCTTCGAAATGCTCCATATAAAGGTTGGAAATGAAAGGAGAGAGGGGGGGATCCCTCTCTCCTTGTTTTTCTTCTTGTCTTATTTGTTCTTTTTTTGTTATTTTATGTTTTTCTTTCTTTTTCTTGTTCTTATTTGTAAAAAAATAGCTTTATATATATGCATTTGTGTATTTTTGTGTAATTGTGGAGTCTATCTCCTTGTCTTATTTGTTTCTTATTTGTTCTTGTTTTTCTCTTTTCCTTTTAACTTTATTGTCTCTTTTATGACAAATAAGAAGCACAAAAAAATTATAAAAGAAACAATAAAGTTAAAAGGAAAAGAGAAAAACAAGAAAAAATAAGACAAGGAGAAAGACTCCATAATTAGAAAAAAATACGTAAATGCATATATATATATACATACAAAAAAAAAATCAAAGAAGAAAATTTATTTGAGTCTTATTTGTTCTTGTTTTTCTCTTTTCCTTTTAACTTTATTGTTAAAAAAGTAAAGTTGCAGGGAGTCTCCTCCTTGTCTTATTTGTCCTTTTTTTCCTTTTCCTTCAAACCGTTCCCTTCAAAGCCTATCAAATTTGTGATAAGGATAACCTAATTCCTAAGTTGAACCATCTTCGTCACATTTTCAAATTGAATGGATATTCTAGCAAAAAAAGCTCTAGTGTCTTTAACCAAGCCAAGGTGAGACTCCTCTCCATTGTTAAACCTAACCATTCCTTTGATCTCTCTTTTGTTTCCATCTTGTATATTGAGGGTATATCCCAAAAATATCTAGGATCCTCCATAAAATGGGCCTCTGATGTGCTTTTAAACCTCTCAACACTCTAAGAAATTGGATCCCCTCCATCAAATATTATAGGGACATTCTCCTCGACTCTAGGGTCTATAAGGGAGTGTGTTCGTGTGGCACTCCCTATATTGGGGAAAAAGGATGAAAGCAAAAACACACAAACACATATATTGCTAATTTTTTACAAATACAAATCAAAAAAAGAAAGAAAAATAAAATAGAAAAACAAGAACAAATAAGACAAGGAGAAAGAAAAGGAGAGAGGGATTCACCCTCTCTCCTATATATATATACATATATGCATTTGTGTATTTTTGTGTAATTGTGGAGTCTTTCTCCTTGTTTTATTTGTTCTTGTTTTTCTCTTTTCCTTCAAACCATTTCCTTGAGGGCTTATCAAACTTAGGATAAGAATAACCTAATTCTTGAGTTGAACCATCTTCATTGCATTTTCAAATTGAATGGGTATTCTAGCAAACAAATCTCTAGAGCCTTTAACCAAGCCAAGGTGAGATTCCTCTCCGTCGTTAAACCTAACCATCCCGTATACTGAGGGCATATCCCAGAAAATGTCTAGGATCCTCCATAAAAAGGGCCTCCAATGTGCTTTCAATCCTCTCACCACTCTCAGAAATTAGATCCCCTCCCTCAAAGATTCCAGGGACATTCTCCTTGAATCTAGGGTCTATAAGGTAATGTTTTCATGTGGCACTCGCTCTATTGGGGAAACAAGATGAAAGAAAAAAAAACTCTAACACCTACCTAAACGAGGAAACAACAATGATATGAAAAGGCAAAAGAACACTCATGAGCCCAAGAGACCGAAGGCCTGTAAGTTAGGCAAGATATCAAACCAAAAGAGAGGAATAATAAGAGAAGAGAAGGGAAGGAATTACAAGGAGGAAGGGGGAGAATGGTTTCTAAGGTTGGTTAACCAGGGATGCCAAACCTGACTCAACTTCCACCCTTCATTGCAGTTAAGGTTCAAGGGGTGGATGTTGATTTCAATGGCTTCTTTGAGTTTTCTTTTGAAGAAATTTTTTTCTTTGAAAATATGTATTTAAATACCCACATTGTATATATATAATAAAAATTCAATGAGTGTTCTTTTGCCTTGCTATATATACATATTTTTTTATCTTCCATATCTGAATTTATATATGGGTATTTATCTTCCATATTGTCTTATTTGAACTCATATGTGTTTTTTATTGAGGTAAGCATAAAATTACTTTAAATTTTATAAGCCATGTGGCCAACAAACATTGGTATCATCCACATAATGTTTCCACCACTTAGGTTTAAGAGGGAAGGAGTGAGGAGCACTTTCTTCAAAATGCTCCATATAAAGGTTGGCAATGATAGGAGAGAGTGGGGATCCCTCTCTCCTTGTCTTATTTGTTCTCGTTTTTACTCTTTTATTTTTTTCTTTCTTTTTCTTGTTCTTATTTGTAAAAAAATAGCTTTATACATTTTGTGCTATTTGTTCATATGTAAAAAAAATTATTTTGTTATTTTCTTGTTGTTTTTTCATCTATTTTTTATGTATTTTAAAATATATTTATATGTATATTTTTTTGTTCTTTTTGTGCTTGTTCTGTTCTTATTTGTAAACTTTTCCCCTTTTTGATTTGGTTTTTTGATTGTCTTTTTCCTTTTTTTGTAGTTCTATAATTGTATTGTTTTATTTGTATGTTTTCTTGAATTTGAGTATATATATATATCTATTTATCTTCCATATTTTAATTCATATATATGTTTTCTTATTTTCATACTTTTGTTTTTATTTTTGTATATATATATATATATATATATATACTTCCACAATTGAATTCATGTATATTTTTTCTTATTTTCATATTTTCTTTTTTATTTTGTATATATATATACACATTTGCATTTTTTGTGTGTAATTGTGGAGTCTTTCTCCTTGTCTTATTTGTTCTTGTTTTTCTCTTTTCCTTTTAACTTTATTGTTTCTTTTATGACAAAGAAGAAGCACAAAAAAATTATGAAAGGAATAGTAAAGTTAAGAGGAAAAGAAAGAAAAGAACAAATAAGTGATGAGGGTGCAACCCGAGACACAGAAAATCACACAAAAAACTGAGATCCTTATTATTTTCAAAAATGAAAATCTTACATGCAGAGGATCTCAAATCCTCGAGTTCTACAATACATGCAAATTACAGAAAGAAACTACAAAAATTCCCCTATTCATAGCATGCAATCTTCTTTTTCCAAAAAACTACCCACAAAAGTCAGAAACTACCCCATAAATAGCCCAATTCTCCGTTTGGAGCCAAAAACAACATTCTAATTATGCACAAACTTTCGGAAGCCCTAACTCAAGATCTAACCGTCGGATCTTCAATGATAATACTTTTTCGGAAAGGTCTTGCAAAAATGAAGTGCCAAAAAGTGGGGCCTAAAGGCTAACCACTTTTGTTTTCTGCCAATTTTCGGGCCCATCCGGAGCCTTTAAGTCCCTCAAAATTAGCTGCGAAGATTTTGTAGGGCAAAAAGCAGAAACTGAAACTTGAATAACTTTTGAACCGGGAATGATCTTCGCTTGATTCTTTCACCAGAGTGTTTATTATTATATCCCGAAGCTTCCCTTAAATTTCTGTCTCCTCACGCCTTCAAATTCTTACCTGCTAAAAATAGCAGTTGAGCAAAAAAAGTAGAAAAGCAGTTCTGAAAGTTGTGAATTCCTCTTTGACGAAAAGGGTATCCAGAAATGCAAAAACATCTACAAAAAAAAAATTAAATGAAAGTAAATATATTTTTGGGTGATGTAGGATTTCCCTTACACCACTGGATGCTCCTGCATCAGACACCCAGGGTAATTTGAAAAGTGACCCTGTCACTTCTCAGATGGTTGAGGAAAACTCAAATGGTCAACCTCTGCCTTAGAGAACCAGGATGAATCTTCCACAGGCCTTCCTCTCCACTTCACCAAATATTCTTCATACTGCCTGTTTCTGGTACTCCTTCCCACACGGCTATCCAAGATTTCTTCAATCTCCTCCTTTTCTGAAGTAGGTGCTAGAATACCACACTGTTCCATTGCTAGTACTTCCTCTGCACCACTCTCATGATATTCTATCAAATCTGCAATGCTGAACACAGGGGAAATGTTGAATCTATTCGGCAACTCTACCTCATATGCATTCCCTGAATCATGCCTCTTCAAAATTTTATAGGGACCGAACTTCTTCATCTTCAATTTGTTATAGGTTCCTACTGGAAACCTTTCTTTCCTCAAGTGGACCATCACTTCATCACCAATCTGAAACTCCTTATACCTCCTCTTTTGATCTGCCTTAGCCTTATACTACATATTCATCTTGTTAATGTGTTCTTTTACCTTCTCATGCAAATTCTTGATGTGTTCTGCAAAGTCTTCAGCTTCAACACTTGTCTTCTTCTCTTGGTCCATCTTTCTCAATGCTGGAGCAGTCCTAGGACTACTTCCATACACAATCTGGAATGGTGATCTACCAGTGTTTCTATTGATAGAATTGTTGTAAGCAAATTCTGCCTGGGGTAAGATCAAGTCCCATCCCTTTGGTTTATCTCCTACCAAGCATCTCAGTAGGTTACCCAGACTTCTGTTCACAACCTCAGTCTGCCCATCAATCTGCGGATGGTGTGCAGAACTAAACTTCAAATCTGTTTTCAACTTCTTCCACAAGGTCCTCCAAAAGTATCCAACAAATTTGGTGTCACGATCTGAGACTATACTCTTTGGAAAACCATGTAGCCTGACCACCTCTCTAAAGAACAAGTCAGCAATGTGTACTGCATCATGGGTCTTCTGGCATGGGATGAAATGTGCCATCTTCGAAAACCTGTCAACTACCACAAATATTGAATCATTCCCTCTCTATGTCCTTGGCAAACCAAGAACAAAGTCCATACTTATATCCTCCCATGGCCTCTCCGGTATAGGTAAGGGTTGATACAACCCGGTATTCTGACTCACTCCTTTAGCCATTTGACATACCCTACAACTCTGCACAAACTTCTTCACATCTTGTGATAATTGAGGCCAATAATAATACTCATTGATAATGAAAATGGTCTTATCCCGACCAAAATGTCCTGCCATTCCTCCACTATGCTTCTCCTTTATTAGGTTCTCTCTCATGGAACTCCTTGGAATACACAATTGACTTCCCTTAAACAACATGCCTTCTTGAATTATGAAATCCAACCACTTTGTCCTGTCAACTGTAACAGGTTCCTTGCAAGCTTTCCAAGCCTCTGCAAAATCAGGATCATTCGGATACAATGTCTTGAGTTCACTGAACCCAACCACCTCAATCTGCATTTCTATCAACAATGTATGCCTCCTACTTAAGGCATCTGCAACCCTATTTGACTCCCCACTCCTATGCTTTAAAACAAAGGTATAACTCTGCAAAAATTCTACCCATTTCATATGCCTCTGATTTAATTTTCCCTGACTACTCAGGTACTGCAATGCTTGATGATCAGTATACATAAAAAATTCCTTCGGCAACAAATAATGCCTCCATTTCTTTAATGCTTGAACTATTGCATAAAATTCCTAATCATATATAGAGTACTTTCTCTTTGCATCATTTAACTTTTCACTGAAATAGGCAATGGGCTTACCTTCCTGGCTTAACACTACTCCAATGGCACAACCACTGGCATCACAATCCACTTGAAACACCTTATTGAAATCCGGAGAGCCAAAACAGGTTGTTCTGTCACCTTCTGCTTCAATAGATCAAAACTCCTTGCTGCTCCAGTGCTCCACTTGAACTCTTTTCTATCCCCTCTCATTGTTTCAGTTAGGGGTGCACAAATACTACTGAAGTTTCTAATAAACTTTCTATAAAAACTGGCCAAACCATGGAAAGATCTCACCTCAGTAGCAGTTCTTGGGGTAGGCCATTCCAGAATAGCCTTCACCTTCTCTGGGTCCATCTTGAGACCTTCTGTCGAGACAACAAACCCCAAGTACACTAACTCCTTCACAAAACTACACTTCTTCAGATTAATCAGCAATTTCTCTTCTCTTAACTTCTCAAAGACTCTACCAATATGCATTATATGCTCATCCAGTGACTTACTGAATATCAAAATATCATCTAAATACACAATAACAAAGCTTCCTAGGAAATCTTTCAGTACCTCGTTCATGAGCCGCATGAATGTGCTTGGTGCATTGGTTAGCCCAAAAGGTATGACTAACCACTCGTACAGGCCCTCTTTGGTCTTGAAGGCAGTCTTCCATTCATCTCCCTCTCGAATCCGGATCTGGTGATATCCACTCTTCAGATCAATCTTTGTGAAGTACTTAGCTCCACTCAAACAGTCCATCAAATCATCCATTCTTGGCAGGGGAAATCTATACTTGATTGTTATCTTGTTTATGGCCCGAGAGTCTGTACACATCCTCCACTCTCTATCCTTCTTTGGTGCTAGTACTGCAGGTACTACACATGGACTCAGACTTGAATCAAACCCTTTCTCAACAACTCCTCAACTTGTCTATTCAACTCCTCATTTTCTGTAGGAGTCATTCTATGAGCTGCCTTATTCGGCAAACTGGCTCCTGGAATCAAGTCAATCTGATGACTGATCTTCCTCATTGGTGGTAAACCCTCAGGTACATTATCAAAAACAATATCCTGAAACTCACTCAATAACCCAGAAACTTCTACTGGAACCTTCTCACTACCCTCCTTATCCATTTTAGGAATCAATACATAACACACACGCTCATGTTTCATGCCTTCTAAAAATTTCCTTCCATCAACATAACAAATTCTAGCACTACTACATACCTTTTCTTCGGCCTTCTTCAGGAGTTTCAACTTATGGCGGACTCCATCCTTCATCAGGGAATAAGTGTTTGCATGGCCATCATGTATAGCTCACCTGTCAAACTACCATGGCCTCCCCAACAACATGTGACATGCATCCATGGGGATGATATCATAGAGTACCTCATCACGATAGCTTCCGATCTTGAACTTCACCAGGCACTGCTCATTGACTATAACTTTGTGGTCTTTCTGCAACCAAGCAATCCGATATGGATGTGGATGCCTTTCCCTTTTCAGCTTCAACTTTGTAACCATTTCTTCCGACACTAGATTATCAGTGCTCCCACCATCAATAATGACATCACAACATTTGTCTTCACACTTGCACCTTGTGCAAAACAAATTCTTCCTCTGTTCTGGCTCCTTCTCTTCAGTCACCAGGGCTCTTCTAACCACTAGGGCTTCTCCCCTTTCAGCATCATCTAAATGCTCAGATTGAGCCTTCTCATCTACATGCACAACTCTTGCATGACCTTTTGGCCTTTTGTCTGTCCTTCCTTTGTATTGTGGACATTCATAAGCTCGATGCCCTTCTTCACCACATCGGAAACAAGTTCCTCTGAAACCACATCCTCCAGGTCCTTGCCCAAATCTTCCTCGTCCTCTACCTCTTTGATCACCACCATTCTGATCATGTGGGCGGTAGAAGTTATCATTCCTCTAGCTTCGACTGGTACCCACATCTTCATTTTTCTTCTCATCCTCATTTCGGCTTCCAAAAGATCTTCCACTACCCCTTCCGCTTTGACCTCCTCGTCCTTTTTGCTTGCTGTCAAATCTCTTGTTCAGCTTCTCTTCAACTCGCAGCGAAAATTGGTAAGCATCCTCAATGGTGGCCATTCTGACCAGGCTTAACTCCTCTTGAATGCTCGGTCGTAACCCATTAAGATAATGGGCTACCTTCTCCTTGTTGGCCTCTGCATGTCCCGTTCTGATGATCATCTTGTGAAAATCTTCTGTGTATTCTTTCACAGATCTACTTCCTTGCTTCAACCCTTGCAATTCCTTCAATAGATCTAACTCATAGTCCATTGGCATGAACTGCTTCTTCAGTTTCTCCACCATGCGATCCCATCTGGTGATCTTTCCCTTTTCTCTCTTATTTCTTTCTAGTTGGACCTCTTTCCACCAGATACTAGCATGTCCCTTTAGCTTCGTTTTTGCAAACTTAACCCGATCTAGGTCCTCTACTTCTTCATACTTGAAATACTCTTCCAACTCATTGATCTAATCAATCAACTCTTCCGGGTTTAGACTTCCGGAAAAACTGGGAACTTCTACTCTAGGTCTTTTTCCGATCTTCGAAATGGCCCTTATCAGCCGCATTTGATCTTGATCAATAGCTTCTTCTTCCACTTCTACATCTGAGTCTTCCACCTCTTCTTCATCCTCACTTTCTTCTCCCCTTCTCGGGTTTACCCCTCTTCTTAACTCTCTTTGTAATGCATTTATTTGTCTCTGGAGGGCTCTAAAACCCTCAGTCGCTAATGGATCTCTTCCACCAGCATTTCTGGCACCTCCGGCACCACCTCGCCTACCATGCACCACTCTTGGAGGCATCTTGAATATCTTGAACCCACAACCACAGTCCTAGTGCGAACTGCCTCACGATCGGCGATCTGTCCACATGCTCAAGAAAACCCGCTCTGATACCACTCGATGAGGGTGCAACCCGAGACACAGAAAATCACACAAAAAACTGAGATCCTTATTATTTTCAAAAATGAAAATCTTACATGCAGAGGATCTCAAATCCTCGAGTTCTGCAATACATGTAAATTACAGAAAGAAACTACAAAAATTCCCCTATTCGCAGCATGCGATCTTCTTTTTCCAAAAAACTACCCACAAAAGTCAGAAACTACCCCATAAATAACCCAATTCTCCGTTTGGAGCCAAAAACAACATTTTAATTATGCACAAACTTCCGGAAGCCCTAACTCAAGATCTAACTATCGGATCTTCAATGATAATACCTTTTCAAAAAGGTCTTGCGAAAATTAAGTGCTGGAAAGTGGGGCCTAAAGGCTAACCACTTTCGTTTTTCGCCAATTTTCGGGCCCATCCGGAGCCTTTAAGTCCCTCAAAATTAGCTCCGAAGATTTTGTAGGGCAAAAAGCAGAAACTGAAACTTGAATAACTTTTGAACCGGGAATGATCTTCGCCTGATTCTTTCACCAGAGTGTTTATTATTATATCCCGAAGCTTCCCTTAAATTTATGTCTCCTCACGCCTTCAAATTCTTACCTGCTAAAAATAGCAGCTGAGCAGAAAAAGTAGAAAAGCAGTTCTAAAAGTTGTGAATTCTTCTTTGATGAAAAGGGTATCCAGAAATGCAAAAACATCTACAAAAAAAAACTAAATGAAAGTAAATATATTTTTGGGTGATGTAGGATTGCTCTTACACCACTGGATGCTCCTGCATCAATAAGACAAGGATAAAGACTCCATAATTAGAAAAAAATATGCAAATGTGTGTGTATATATATATACAAACATAAAAATAAAACTCAAAGAAGATAATTTCTTTGAGTCTTATTCGTTCTTGTTTTTCTCTTTTCCTTTTAACTTTATTATTTCTTTTATGACAAAGAAGAAGCACAAAAAAATTATAAAATAAATAGTATAGTTAAGAGGAAAAGACAAAAACAATAACAAATAAGACAAGGATAAAGACTCCATAATTAGAAAAAAATATGCAAATGCGTATATATATATATATACAAACATAAAAAATAAAACTAAAAGAAGATAATTTCTTTGAGTCTTATTTGTTCTTTTTTTTCTCTTTTCCTTCAAATCCTTTCCTTGAGGGCCTATCAAATTTGTGATGAGGATAACCTAATTCCTGAGTTGAACCATCTTTGTCACATTTTCAAATTCAATGGGTATTCTAGCAAACAAATCTCTAGAGCCTTCAACCAAGAAAATGTGAGATTCCTCTCCATTATTAAACCTAACCATTCCTTTGATCTCTCTTTTGTTTCCATCCCGTATATTGAGGGCATATCCCAAAAAATCTCCAAGATCCTTCATAAAAGGGGCCTTCGATGTGCTTTCAAACCTCACACCACTCTAAGAAATTGGATCCCCTCCCTTAAATTTTCTAGGGACATTCTCCTCGACTCTGGGGTCTATAAGGTAGTGTTTTTGTGTGGCACTCCCTATATTATGGAAACAGGTTGATCGTTCATCACTATAATTAAAGAGAATAACATTAGAATTAGACATAAACAGATTCTCAAATCTGCTCTAGCCGAACACTCCTCTTCTATAAAACACCATATCTATTTGGAAAACACCCAAATATTTTTCAAAGAAGAAAATTTCTTCAAAATAAAACTCAAAGAAGCCATTGAAATCAACAACCACCCCTTGAACCTTAAGATAATGATGGGCTGAAGTTGAGTTAGGCTTGGAATCCCTTGTTAACCAACCTTAGAAACAATTTCCCCCCTTCCTCTAAGTAATTTCTTCCCTTCTCTTCTCTTATTATTCCTCTATTTTGGTATAAGATCTTGCCTACCTTACTATACTTTGGTCCCCTGGGCTCATGAGTGTTCTTTTTCATTTTCGATTCATTGTTGCTTCCTCTTTTAGGTTGGTGTTGGCGTGTTTTTTCTTTCGTCTCCTTGATTTTTTTATTTTCTTCTTTTATTTTCTTTAATTTGTGTGTTATTTCTCTTTTATTTTTTTGTTTCTTTTTCTTGTTCTTATTTGTAAGAAGTTATCTTTATACATTTTGTGGTATTTTTTCAAATGTAAAATCTTTTATTAGTCGATAGGCTATTTAGTTTGAATTTTCTACATGGATTTTTTTCAGCCCAAGAATGAATTGGATTTGTCGGTGTCGGAGATGTGTCGACCAATAGTGGCTTAACTAGGTTTTTTTGTGGTGACGTGAAGCTTCGTAATTACGTGGGTTGGCGGTGGTGGAGTTGGTGTCCTCGATACACAGAAGCTGAAGGGTAAGTGTTTAGTCATGGGAGTGTTAATGCATTTTTTCATTATTGTACGATCGGGGCGGATGAAGTAAATACAAACAGAAAAAGTTAATGCAGTATTGAGTGTTGTAGTGTGGGAACGTATACTTTGATTAAGTTCTATTATCGAAATGGACATTTTGGCATTGGTTGCATACCAGACTATTGTAAAAATTGTCACCTTCGGCTTTGTGGCTGGTTTGATAGCAAACTATTCCAAAAATTGACGGCTTCTAAACCATTTTATGCCAGATTGAAAACCATTATTCTCTAAAATTTGTAAGTCCTTTTACATGGGTATTTTGCATAGATGATTAATTTATTGTTCATTTTTTCTTGTTATATGTTTCCATCTTTAGCGTTATACCCATTTTAGACATTTGAAAGTGATTATTTCTCTATATGGATGGGGAAATTGACTCTAAATATTTTTTCTTTCATCAAAAAATATGGTTAGGGTTAGTGATTTTCTCGCCATTGGTTTATCATTTTAATTATCTCTGTGCATCTTTGGCATTATACCCATTAACATAGGAGCAATTACAGATTAATATAGGAGAAATATTTTTTCACCCTTGGTTTATTGTTTTAGTTATCTCTATGCATCTTAAATTTATTGTTTGTAGTTATCTATTTGTATCTTTGGTGTTGGACCCATTACCATAGGATCAATTGTAGTTAAATCTTCTTTTTTTCATCATAAAAATATGGTTAGGGTTAGTAATTTTATCACCTTTTGTTTGTTGTTAGTTATCTCTGTGCATCTTTGTCGTTACACCAATTAACATAGGAGAAATTTTAGATTAACATAGGAGTGATTTTATATATATGGAGAGGGTTAGTATGAAATCATAAATGTATTGGAGATAAAATTATTTTGGTGGTTGTGAAGTGTTATTCTAATAGATCTTTTACAATTTCTCTATTTGTCTATAATATTTAGTGCTAGGTGATGTAGCTCGAATTTTCAATGAAGTCTATGGGGTTATGCTCATTATTACATGGGTCTTTTGCATATATGATTATTTTATTCTTAATTTCTTCTTCTTATATGTTTCTATCTCTGGTGTTATACCCATTTTGGATACTTCAAAGAGGTTATCGTTCTCTACAAGTGGAGAAATTGCAATTAAATCTTCTTTCTTTCGTCAAAAAAATATGGTTAGTCTTAGTAATTTTTGGTTGTTCAATTTTATTCTAATATCTCTTCTACAATTTCTCTATTTTTCTATAATATTTAGTGTTAGGTGATGTAGCTCGAATTTTCAATGAATTTTGTGGGGTTATACTCATTTCAAGCAGATTATTTCTACCTATTGGCTTTATGAGTTCTATTTAATCAGGATTTGTGTTCATCTTTGTTGTATGAATATGTTTCATGATATTCCTTTTTCCTCATGTGTTTGAAGCTCCTCATAACAAATTGTTCTTCATGATATTCTTTTTTCCAATTACTCATAACAAACTATTGATTATCATAGTTTTCCTATTCTAGTCTGCATATTTTATTCGTGATATTCTTCTTTCCTGATCTATTTGAAGGAAAATTCATAATTTGTTCTCGATCCTTATTGACCAATGAGTGATGTTTAAGAATATATTTTTTTCAAGAGGTAAGGTCGATGTCGTGATAAGAAGATTGAAAAAATATTGCTCTCCAGAATTTGTAAGTCGTTTTACATGGGTGTTTTGCATAGATGATTAATTTATTGTTAATGTCTTCTTGTTATATGTTTCCATCTTTGGTGTTATGCCCATTTTGAAGACTTCAAAGAGATTATCGCTCTTTATGGGTGGAGAAATTGTAGTTAAATATTCTTTTTTTTGTCAAAATATATGGCTACAGTTAGTAATTTTGTTGTGCCCTATTTATTTTTTGTAGTTATTTTGTGCATCTTTGGCATTATACCCATTACCATAGGAACAATTGTAGTTAAATCTTCTTTATTTCATCAAAAAATATGGTTAGGGTTAGTAATTTTATCACCCTTGGTTTATTGTTTTAGTTATCTCCATGCATCTTTGGCATTATACCCATTAACATAAGAGAGATTGCAAATTAACATAGGATTAATTGCATATATATATGCAGAGGGTTAGTATGAAAGCATAGTCATATTAGAGATCAAATTAGTTTAGTGGTTGTTAAGTGTTATTCTAATATCACTTTTACAATTCTCTATTTGTCTATAATATTTAGTGCCAAGTAATTGGTTGAATTTTCAATAAAGCTTGTGGGGTTACACTTATTTTGCATAGACTATTGCCACCTATTGGATTTAGGAGTTCTATTTAATGTGGCTTTCTGTTCATCTCTTTTGTATCAATATGGTTCATGATATTCTTTTTTCTTATGCCTTTGAAGTTCCTCATGACAAGTTGTTCTTCATGAGATTCTTTTTCCTAGTTACCCATAACAAACTATTGATTTTCATAGTTTTCCCCTTCTACTCTTCATATTTTATTCATGATATTTTCTTTAGGTTATGACAACAATTATATGATGCAATAATCTATGCAAAATGCATATAATTCCACAAACTTAATTGTAAATTTGAGTTGCATTGCTTGGCATTAAATATTATAGACAAATCATTTATGCAAAATACCCATGTAAAATGAATTGTAGCAAATAATTGTTATTCTAACACCTCTTATACAATTTATGTACTTCTCTTCAATATTTATTAACAAATAACATAGCTTGAAGCTTGTATCAATATGTTTCATGACATTCATTTTTTCCCTAATCTACTTGAAGGTCCTTGGAACAAACTGGACATGTTTGTTTATGTAGGCGGTGGAGCTTGCTAATTACATGGGATGGCAATGTGTTATATGAGTATGTTTCATTATATTATTTTTCCCTCATCTATTTGAAGTTTCACCAACAAAATGTTCTTCATGATATTCTTCTTTTCAGTTCCCTGTAACAAACTGTTAATTATCAAATTTTTCCTCTTCTATTCTCCATATCTTAAAGTTCTCCTCTTCTATTCTCCATATCTATTTAATGTGGCTTTCCGTTCATCTCTTTTGTATCAATATGGTTCATGATATTCTTTTTTCTTATGCCTTTGAAGTTCCTCATGACAAGTTGTTCTTCATGAGATTCTTTTTCCTAGTTACCCATAACAAACTATTGATTTTCATAGTTTTCCCCTTCTACTCTTCATATTTTATTCATGATATTTTCTTTAGGTTATGACAACAATTATATGATGCAATAATCTATGCAAAATGCATATAATGCCACAAACTTAATTGTAAATTTGAGTTGCATTGCTTGGAATTAAATATTATAGACAAATCATTTATGCAAAATACCCATGTAAAATGAATTGTAGCAAGTAATTGTTATTCTAACACCTCTTATACAATTTATGTACTTCTCTTCAATATTTATTAACAAATAACATAGCTCGAAGCTTGTATCAATATGTTTCATGACATTCATTTTTTCCCTAATCTACTTGAAGGTCCTTGGAACAAACTGGACATGTTTGTTTATGTAGGCGGTGGAGCTTGCTAATTACATGGGATGGCAATGTGTTATATGAGTATGTTTCATTATATTATTTTTCCCTCATCTATTTGAAGTTTCACCAACAAAATTTTCTTCATGATATTCTTCTTTTCAGTTCCCTGTAACAAACTGTTAATTATCAAATTTTTCCTCTTCTATTCTCCATATCTTAAAGTTCTATTTAATTTAGGTTTGAGAACATCTATCATTTTTCTCTGATTCTTAAGTGTTTTCCTAATAGGTCTTTTAAAAAAATTCTTTTCTTATTCTATCAATATGTTTCATGGTATTTTTTTTCTAAACTGTTTGAACTTCCCCATAACAAATTGTTCTTCATGATATTAATTTTTCTTGTTCCCCATACCAAATTGTTCATTATCATACTCTACCTATTTTATTCTCCATATTTTAATGTTCTATTTAATGTGGGTTTTGAAACATCTCTCATTTTACTGTAATTGTTAATTTTTTTTCTAATAGGTCATTGAAATGAATGTATAGATTTGAGTTTGTAGCATATTCATGCTTACCAAAAATTCTATCACTATCTAGACAAGTTGTAACAAAAATTTTTATGTAATAGTTTGCTTGTCAATTCAAAATTTAAGCTACATTATTTCCCACTATATATTATAGACAAAATAGGGGGGTGGGTGCATGGAAATGGGTAGCAATTCTGTGGACACCCTAAAAAAAAAAAGTTGAAAACCATAACGCGAGCGCATTATAATGTGCTCGCGTTATGTCTTCTAGTTAAACCTAGGCAAGGTCTCAGTGGCTACAAATACAAACAAATAACGTGAGTGCGTTATAACACACTCCAACTGTTAAAAGAAAAAAAACAAATGCAAATCTCTCATTTGCATTTCGACTAGTTTTTTTGTTGCACCCGTGGCCAAAAACCCCAGAATATCATGCTCACGTTCTAGGAGGAGAATTTATCCCTATTTCTTCACAACAATGGCGCCACGATGACAAGGAGCTGTAAGAGGTAAGGATTCTATGGTTTTTGTTTTGAATTTGTTAGTTTTAGGTTGAATTTGTTATCTATTTGTTTGAATTTTTAGGAGATTCAAATCAACCTGCAAACCCTCAAAATCCTCAACAAGAAGACCAATTGAATCCTTAAGATCAAAATCAACCAAAACATCAACCTCCTCCACCAATCACTCAACCCCCTCCTGACACTCAACAAAATTTAATGAGTGAAATTGAGAACAACAAAAAAAAAATTGAGGATTTGATCAATAGGTTGAGTGATCCAAATGGTTCAACCACACAAAGAATGAACCTATAAAATTCATTGAAAGACATGTTAACAAATGTAGATTCAATTAGAAAAAAAATCTTACCCTCAATGCGAAGAGGTTTCCTATCCATTGGTGCCACCACCAACAGATGAAGAATTGGTTTTATGATAGGTGGTACATGGTCTTCGATTACCCACCGTGCAACAATTACGAGGTCACATAATATTTCCTTAGGAAACTATATAATGAGTTCATATTGAACAAAATCCCAAATTATTTTGATATGAGGGATTTCCAGGGGAGAGGTGGGGGTCAACTCAGGATAGACCTGGTGCACAACCGGATCCTATGCAACAAGGTAGACGAGTTCTCGCTAGGCCACCTCATGAGCACGTTGTTATGCCTTTCATCGTGAAGGAAAGTGCTGACGTAGAGACATTGCAGGAAATCAACACTTTGACCCAGAGTGTCATCCATCATACTAGCCTTATTCTACAGCGCCATCTAGGGGAGTCTTCTAGTGGTGGCCTTCAAACACATGTGTGTCAATCTTGCGGGACTACTTGTTCACATGACCCCACCGACCCTTAAGAGACTGGTACGTAGGATCCGTTTGCAGCTATGGAGATGGAGAGGGAAACTGATATTTTTCATGAGACATATGGCATTGATAGTCAGGTAAAACTTAGTGCATATGTTCATTGAATTTAATTTATTAAATTTTGATTTTGAAATGCAAGATAAACTAAAAATGTTTTATGATTTTAATAAAATTGCAGGCTCACAGTGTTGAGATTGGATACACCGGCCCCCCACCAACCTATTTTTGTAGTACACCTATCGCTAGGGTATGTAACTAGTAAACAATTATAAGTTTATTGCATATTAATGGCATTTTTTTTACGAATGGTAATTTAATATGCAATTTTGGATGTTGAATAGACTAATATTGGAGGTTTTGATGGAACACTTCCCAGTGGTGGTGGATTTACTCAAACCTTCATGCAGGTAATAGAATAAAGATTTCAACTAATGAATCAAGTACTTGATAGATTTGTGTAGTTTATACATGCACATCGTTGATTACGTTGAATAATTTGTTATTTTATTTTTCAGTTGTTGTGAGACGATACACCTCCGAATGTGATGAGGGCAATGGATATTGGTGTGACATATGTTATACAATACTTGATGGGTCTAATAGAAGAGGTATGAGGCAAATTAGTAAATTTTAATTTACATTTGTTGTTATAGATGTTAGTGAAAAATCAAACCATTATTGATTCATGTAGTTTTTGTCTATTTGTATGGTTTATATAGGGCTTGAGCATTCCTGAGCATGGGTGTGAGGATATTTCCCTCGTGGAGAGAGATCGTGAGATGGATGTAAGTGATTATTTTATCAAATATATCATTTTTTATAATGTAATTTCTATATATTCATGTCTTTACTTCTTATTGTAATAGTTAAAACTTCACCATGAACTTAACCCTAGGAGGAGTAGCAGGAGCACTCCACGAGCGTAGAAAAAAAGAGTGACAAACCTATCTCCATCCGAGTGAAAAGGAAAGGGAAATATTTTATTTCCTGCGCATGGAGAGCAATGACTTTTGATTCCATAGTCCTTTGTTGTATGCTTGCATGGTAGTTTTGTACATATTTTTTATTGGACATATTTGACATTATATGCCTAGATGGCATTCTTGTAAGCCTATATGGCTATTTTGTACATATATTTCATACTTATATCGACATATATTGATGTATTCCTACATGGCTATTTGGTTAATACAAATATCTTTTATCGATGCCTATCCATATTTGCATTCTAAATTGATGGTTCAATAGATATGAGTTATGTGTATTCAAGTGTATACTTTATAACTTACATGTATACTTTGTGACTTACATGTTTTCATGCATATACCTTGTATTCGTGCATATACTTTGTTTTAATTTGTGTATACTATGTATTCGTGTGTATGCTTTTTGAGGCTTACATGTTTTTGAGTACCTGTACTTCCCTTATTGACATGTACATGTTTGACTTATTCACATGTATAATTATTAATTCGTTAGCCCTATCATTGATCTATGCCATCCTCAATCCATGATCCTTGAGATGGAGTAAGTACACCCTTAAGGTCAAAAGGAGTTTCACATGCATTCTTCATAGGCTCATTTTGGTAGTGAAACCAAAAACCTCTTGCATCATTGAAACAATTTTTTTTTTCCTTTATAGCAGGTCTGAAGCCATTATCATTCTCCATCAGTTCTTCATGTATCCACTCCCCATTAATGGTTGTCTCATGATCTTCATGAAACCAAGCACTTATCTCATTTGTGATAGAAGAAATGTATGAAGATTTATCTTCCTCCTTATGAACCATTCATTATCATGAGAGATGGGTTCTTGTGAACCACTACTGATGAATCATGGGTCAATGAGTTTGACTTGTAAAACTACATGATTGAATCCTGATAGCAATATCACAATATTTATATATCTAAATGTGTTATTTCCTTCAGCTAAAATCTGTGCTTATACTTATGTGATTGATGTATGTTTGTGTATGGGATCATAGTAATTTCTATTTGATGATGCTATTATGTCTTTGAGGTTTATTTATTAAAGGGTGCATGAAACAAGTTTTAAATCCTTATAAATCTTTGAATTTCTTAGGTTTTTCTATTTGCCGAGTCTAGGCTCTAAGCTCGAGTCGAAGTCAAAAAATGGCTTGTCAAGTCTGAGGCGAGTCCTAGTCTTGTAACACTAGTGTGAACACATAGAGGAATAATGTATATGCCGATGAAGATAGAACCCATCCTTGTTTCCAAACAAACCATGGTATAGATATGGTTGGTTGAGATAAAACATCACTCTTCTGGATAGTTCAAACCATAATCTTTCATAACTAAAAACACACCTTCATTATGTGTGTTCTTGATCCTACGGAAGAAATGGTGGAACATGTTGTAGATCAAATATTCCAACCCTAAGTCCACAAGAAGGTTACTTGTCTTGATTTTTGCAAATGTCTTTAAGATGTTCATCCTTCTTGAGTAATGTGAACTATTGATGTTATCTAGATCTTTGAAACTATCTGCAATCATGTGCAATACTGTAGAAGCTAGAGCTATATCTAATACTACAAATGACTGATCAATGGAATCCTGATAGCAATATCACAATTTGACACATTGTAGAAAATACCTCCTACTTATCATTTGATGAGCTAAAGGGGCTCTATAATGAATGTTTCATAAGGCACAACACTTGTTGAAGGTTTTGGAAATGGGGTTGCAAGCTAAGTGGGCTTAACCTTGGGGAAAAAACTTCATGGTTAAGCGCTTGAGCTAGAGTATACTGGAATGGGTGACCTCCCAGGAAGGCCTAGTGCCTCACCTCTGTGAGCATCACTTAGATGCAATGAATGCTAAGTGGGCCATTCAATATCATTTCAAATTTGTTGCTTTAAGAAACTTACAAATTTGCAACTTAAGACTCCTCCAACCTAAGGGATCGATCCGGTGGAACATAGCTCGGAGCGATTCCACATGTTTCGGTGCAAAAGAGGACCATACCTAGAGCAAACATACATATTCAAATGTCTTGGAACAGCCCACTTGGTCACACAAGTTGCATAATGGAACTTTCACCACTTTGTAACTTTGCACTACTTGCATTTGATGCTTTTTCCATCAAGTGAAAATCTGACACCACTGGAAAACCACTCTGAGATAGCCTAAACCGAGAGAGGTTTTTGTAGATAGGCTCAACGTGATCCTATAAGATCAGACAAGAAATTTCTAAGCATCACGAAATTTGATTAATAGCATGCTAAAGTTTGCAGCCATTTTGCACTTTGGACCCTTAAGGGATCGATTCGGTTGAGCGTAGCTCGGAGCAATTCCATGTGTTTCAGTGTGAAAAAAGACCATTCCTAGCGTAAAAATACCTATTTAGGTGCATTGGAGTAGTTAGTTTGGTCACACGAGTTGCAAAGAGAAATTTGCATCACTTTGCAACTTTGCACTACTTGAATTTGACACTTTTTCCATCAAGTGAAAATCCGCCGCCACGAGAAAACCACTCCAAGATAGTGAAAACCAAGAGAGGTTTTTCTAGAGGGGCCCAATGGCTTTTTTTAGGATTAGACGAGAAGTTTCTAAGAGTCATGGTATCCGAGTACTAGCATGTTAAAGTTCGCAGCCATTTTGCACTTTGGACCCTTAAGGGATCGATCTAGTGGAACATAGCTCGGAGCGATTCCACATGTTTCGGTGTGAAAGAGGACCATGCCTAGCGTAAATATACCTATTCAAATGTGTTGGAATAGTTTGTTTGATCACACAAGTTGTAGAATGGAAGTTGCACCACTTTGCAACTTTGCACTGCTTGCATTTGATGCTTTTTCCATCAAATAAAAATCCGCCACCACGAGAAAACCACTCCAAGATAGCCAAAACCGAGAGAGGTTTTTCTAGAGGGTCCCAACGCCTTTTTGTAGAATTAGAAGAGAAGTTTCTAAGTGTCATGGTATCTGAGTGCTAGCATGTTGAAGTTTGTAGCCATTTTGAACTTTGGACCCTTCAGAGGTCGATCTGGTTGAACATAGCTCGGAGTGATTCCATGTGTTTCAGTGCAAAAAAAGACCATTCCTATCATAAAAATACCTATTCGGACATGTTGGAGTAGTTAGTTTGGTCACATGAGTTGCAAAGCGAATGTTGCACCACTTTGCAACTTTGCACTACTTGAATTTGACACTTTTTCCATCAAGTGAAAATCCGCCGCCACAAGAAAACCACTCCAAGATAGAAAAACCGAGAGAATTTTTTCTAGAGGGGACCAATGCCTTTCTGTAGGATCAGATGATAAGTTTCTAAGTGTCACAGTATTCGAGTACTATCATGTTGAAGTTTGCAGCCATTTTGCACTTTGGACTCTTAAGGGATCGATCTGGTGGAACATAGCTCGGAGTGATTCTACGTGTTTCAATGTGAAAGAGGACCATGCCTAGCATAAAAATACCTATTCTGACGTGTTGGAATAGTCCACTTGGTCACATGAGCTGCAGAAAAATGTGTACAAATTGTTTACATGACCTTTATATAACCTTTTCCACATTGTTTACATTTCAAAATTCAAAGTTTGCAAATTTTCCTACTCAAGGCATTTACAGAACAAGGTGCTACTCACCAAACATGAAATCCAACCTTAAAATATTTGAGTATATCTCATTATGTAATTAAATCTTATTAGAATGCCTATGGCACTTCGTTCTCTCAGATCTTTTACAATGTCACTCATACATTCAAGATTCTCTTTAAATGTCTACACCATAGGTGCTCATTATGAGGTTAACTTCAAATGAGTAACTTGAGATTCCCTCACTAAGCTTCACATGCTCTCTTATAATGGCTTGAAATCAAAATTGAGATTTGTCAAAATCATCAAAATAAGTATGTTGCATTGCTTTTTTGGTTGAGATTCTCTTTGATGGCTCTTAAATCAACATTTTTTGCAACGAAAGATCAATCAACCCTTAGTAGTTTACTTACAAATATGCAAAGTAAAAGAGAAAAATAAAGAGCATCCAAAATGGAAATGAAATAAAAAATAGATGGAAGGCAGTTATAGATGTTGCATCCAGGCATCAAAATAAGGATGTTGCATTGCTTTTATGGTTGGCATTCTCCTGGATGGCTCATATATCTGCAATTTTTGCAAGGGGACACCAATCATTGTAAAATAAGATGATAGCATTGGTATCAAAAAATTTAATTTGCATACAAGTATAAATTAATAAGAACCAATGTGCATATACTTACAAATTAATCCAACGAACCATATGGGTCTCCTCTACTCTTTATTGTGTCGAGTATTGCCTCATGGTCAGACTCACGGACCTTCCATAACATCTTGTTCAAAGTTCTACCCCCATATTTGGTCAAATGAATATTGGATGCCACAACAAGGTTCAAGTAATGAAGAATCTTACGATGCATGTCAAAGTCTTGAAATAGCCAATATTTAACACTTGAATGTGGGTACCTTCTAAGCCATGTTCCAGTAACCACAACTGAGCCTGTAGGGTATTCGATGTTTTCTCCATCTATAACTGAGGCCTCCAATTTCTTTTTGGTCTCAACACAATCACACAAGTAATAGTTTATTCCCTCTTCATTGTCTTCATCTGCAATAACTACATAAACATGCCCTGCATTGATATTTGCAAAAAATCTCTTGAAATTTTTCAACATTACGAATATAGTACAAAGTAAGATCTATATATCACCTCGTTGAACTAGATCTAATATATGGTCAAAGTCAACCGATGATTCTATCTATGTCAGTTCCAATGTCATCAGAGGGTGATACGTGTGAAGTGGGCTAAGATAACTTCTAAACCATTTTTCAACCCACTCCCCTGACTCACAATCATTCCGGTCTTGCATTGTACATGAAGAACAAAATCATGCCATCTTTGGTGTATCGATACTCCATGAACCTATATTTGAGCTAAGGAAAGAGTGTACCTCACTCAATCCTATTAGTGTACAACAGTCTTCATATGGTGCAATGTTAGTATCATCCATCAACCAAAAAAATCTACGAACTGAAGACGTACCTTCATTATCTGGACCCATCAAAGCATTACACCACTCGATGATTGATTTTGCATCTGTCAACTTTGCACTGTCTTTATACTTTAACTCTTCTCATGCTAATGCTCTTTTCACACATGCTTGTGCACCAGCATGCTCACCCTTTCCATTTTCAGCCTCACAATAGTTCCACATATGTTGAACACCTATAATGACATGCATCCTACACAACCAGTAGAACATGCACGAGTTCTTGAACTGTGCTACACAGTTATCAGACCATATTATATGTTGATCGTATTCTATGCCCCTCTGAGCCAAACAACTGTAGAACATCTGGAAGCAACCTTGCATGAACTCTAGAGAATGTGTTTGATCATCACTAATGTAAAAGTGGTACTCCCTCAATATCTTCCTTTGCTCATCTGTACTATCAGATGCATGAATGAATGCTATGTGCACAAATATCAAAACTTGTGTGGAATTGTAATACTGTGACTGCACCTCATGTTGTGGCTGTAGAGTGTAGTTCTCTGCAAATTCAACCACGGATACTATGCTTCCAACTAGAAAGGTGTCCTTGCATAGCTTGAGTTGTGTGTCCAACCATCGAGCTCTATGGGTATGCATTTCATACTCAGACAGTATACTATGAAAAAATGTGGTCATAAATTGGTACATTGGAATTTTCTCAATAACCAAATCACATCTTTTTTCTTGAGACCCATCTTTTGTAGCATATTCCATTGTTTTATACTTCCCGAACTCTACTAGTTTTTGTCCCAGCTCATCTGTGCTTTCCATATGTTGACATACTGGCATACGCTGGAAGCCACCGCAACACTCGCATGAACCATCCAAGCATGTTGTCTTATAGAATATCTGGCCATCCTCTATTTCACATAACTTTTTTGATAAGAATTCTCTTGAAGATTTTGGTGGGGTTTCTATGCCACAATCCTGCAAAGCATAGTTAGTATGCAAATCTAAACATATAGAATGATAAACATCATAATGGTTATAAAAATCAATATGTAGTCTACAACAATAAGTAGTGCGTGTGTGATTTATCTTGAAATAAAAAGGTTTAAGCATTTCAAAAAATCTTTGAGAAATACTAATTTCAGGATAATCATTTTCAAATTTCCGAAAAAATTGGGTTTGAGTCATATCCAAAAAATTCTTTGGATGTGGCTCACGATTCCGACTACCGATTCTCCTTCTTACCACATCCCTTTGATTTGGAGACAGCCTTGTGTTATTCTTCCAATACTCTTCAATTAGTGTTCTCAAGGCTTGGACAACTTCTTTATATTTTTGTGACAGTCTCCTCTAGAATGCCCATAATTCATTTGTATCATTGCCCTCAATTCTTTGTCGCCTTTGAATGGCTCTTGATAAATTTTTTCTATTAATTTTCATTTGTTCACTAGTATTTTTAATTAGACGAGCTCTCTTTGTTTGAAAACTTACGAAAGTCAATGTAATGACACGTCCGGTGACATTACTATCCTTTGAGCGTGAGGTCTTACCCACACTCTCATAATCATCCATTAGATTCTTCAGAATAGTGTCTTCACTTGATGCATTCGATGTTCTCAACCCAAGATTCTTCATGATGTTCCTATACTTTACACCCCACATCATTTCAATAAATATTTGACATCTTGTAGTCTCATTTAGCCTTTGAAAGAATTGTTCCCAATTATTATCAGCATATCTTCTACAAATGTGTCTTGAAATCTTACCTTCCATGTGCTACAAAATCTCATCATCAATATTAATCAAATACTCTGGCTTTCTATGCAAAATTCTAGGTGGTGTTCTCCTAGGTACATACATCTCAACATTAGGAATTTCATCAATATTTAATTGAGGTGGGCTAGATTGCATACCTTCGATTGAGGGTGGAGAAGAAGACATACCTTAAGGTTCACATGGGGATGATGGCATACCTTCTTCATCAATTTCAAGTGATGATGTACTCTCAACTTGAGATGTGTTGGATGGTGTCCAACAATATTCACTTGTGGTACATGGTGTCCCTTCATATTCACTTGCAGTAGATGGTGTCTATCCATATTCACTTGTGCTATATGGTGTCCCTCCATATTCTCTCATGTTTAATGGTGTCCCTTCATATTCACTTGTTGTAGAGGGTGTGTCTCCAGCTACGGTATCTTAATTTGTCTTCAGACGATGCTTTCACATTTGTGCTTGTTGTGCTGCCAATTCTCACTCTTTTTGATGGTTGAGGTTCCTCTACAATCAGGTTGTTTTCATCAATCGTTTCCAATTTCTTCTTTTCATGATATGCCGCCACCCAAACTCTCTCCTTTTCTTTCAAGGTTTTGTTCTCTTCATCTGTTAGTTTCCTCTTTGTCTTTTTCTTCGGCATGGCGGATAATTTTATCTATACCATGGTAATGAGATGAATATTAGTTCCTAAAAAATGTATCCATTCAAGTAAATTGAAAAATATATTTCATTGAAGGCTTCATTTTAATAATACTTACAATCATCATGTACAGAAGTTAACAATAGGATGGGGTTCTTAGCTCAAACAAGCACTTTTCCATGAGAATTTGAGGAACCAAGGAGTGATTTTGAAAAAGTGTTGAAGGAGTGGAAGGGCAGACTTTTGAAAGGTTTCATTTTTGTTGTACTAACTCAAACAAAGATTTATTAATCAAATAATGGTTTGGTTGTGCCTTAAGAATTATAGTTTGTGTTTGTAAACAATGGTTCCATTATGGAAGATTTAAGACAACTTGTGAATGACATAATCATTAGTTGATGTTTTGAGGAACCTAGTTGACTGTAATCAGTTATTTTCAACATTTTCAAGGTGTTTTGAAGGTCCTTAAGGAATTGGGAACTCTTAATGCTAATTTGAGTATACGAATCAAATATTTTGTGAAGGGAAATATAGTTGAATAAGTGTGTCAAGAAAGGTGTTGATTTCTTCCTTTGTACTGCATCAGTTTGTGCGAAGGTATTGGAAGGTGTTTGGACCCTTCAGAGGAATGGGAGAGGCTTGGAGTTGTCTTAAAGGATGAATTTTTGTGAATGGTTCTGAGTTTCTAATCAACTTTATGCTATGTTACAATCAATTTTATGATGGTTAATCTATTTTTTTAGTATGAAAAAAAGTTGAAACCAAGTTCTCATGTTTTGAAGAAAAGATGATTGAGTTTGTTTGTTGATCTTCTTCAATTTAAGTTAGGGTCAGAAGTACCCTTGATGATTTGTGGATCTTTGTAGATGCTCTGCATCAAGATTAAAATAGTAATTGGCAAGTGTATATAATTCTATATATAATGGTAATTTAAAATGTGCATTGACAACCTAAGGTTATAATGACAAACAAAAAGGAAAGAAATCCATAATAGAATGAAAGAAAACGTGTAAAGACTTCACATACCTTAGAAACCAGACTTTCAAATGGAGGAGTTCAACCCAATTATGTAGCCTTAGTTTCTTCTTTCTTCAAACTCCACAACCATTTGACTTGTTTCAAAGCTTGTTCCCTTCCACACTTCAATTGATATTATATGTCTTTCAACGTGGAAACTATGCTATTTCATGCAAAGGTGGTAAAAATTTCATGGAAAAGGTGATGGAATGTGAAAAAGATGCTTGCACACTACACAACATCATCAAAAAGCTATTTTTTGTTAGAGCACGCACAAAACCAAGGGAATATGCAGACGATAGGCCTTCAAATCATGGGTATATAGAGTTTTTTACCATTTTAGTGGAGTCAAAAATGCGCTCGCATTATAACGCGAGAGCGTTATGTGAAATTTGGTTTTCTTAGTATTTCTTTTAGAGTGGGAGAAAGAGAGAGGGGGAGGGAGAGAGGGGGAGAGTGGGAGATAGAGAGGGAGGGAGAAGGGGAGAGTGGGAGAAAGAGAGAGTGGGAGGGGAGAGGGAGAGAGGGAGAGAGGAGAGATGGGAGAAGGGGGAGAGAGAGGTAGAGAGGGAGAGAGTGGGAGGGGAGAGGGAGGGAGAGAGTGGAGAGGGGGAGAGAGATGGAGAGGAGAGTGAGAGAGGGAGATAGAGAGGGAGGAGAGAAGGGGAGAGTGGGAGAAAGAGAGAGTTGGAGAGAGGGGAGAGTGGAGAAGAGAGAGTGGGAGGAGGTGGGGAGAGGGAGATAGAGAGGGAGAGAGGAGAGGAGAAGGGGAGAAGTGGGAGAGGAGACCAGAGAGTGGAGATAGAGAGGAGGAGAGATGGTGAGAGAAAGATAGAGGAGAGAGTGGGGAGGGGAGAAAGAGACAAGGGAGGGAGAGAGGGGGAGAGTGGGATATAGAGAGGGATGGAGAGAGGGGGAGAGTGGGAGAAAGAGAGAGTGTGAGAAGGGGAGAAGAAGAGAGTGGGAGACCGAGAGAGTGGGAATTAGAGAGGAAGGGAGAGACGGCGAGAGTGGGAGAAAGTTAGAGTGGGAGAGAGTGGGGGAGAGTGGGAGAAGGGGAGAGTGGGAGAAAGAGAGAGTGGGAGGGAGAGAGGGGGAGAGTTGGAGATAGAAAGAGCGGGAGAGAGAGGGGGAGAAGGGGAGAGTGGGAGAAGAGGATGCTCAATCCCTCTACCCTCTTAATCCCTCAACACTCAACCCCTAAACCCTAATCCCTCAACCACTATACCCTTCTAATCCCTCAACCCTCAACCCTTAAACCCTAATCCCTCAACCCCTATACCCTCTTAATCTCTCAACCCTCAACCCTCAACCCTCAACCCTTAAACCCTAATCCCTCAACCCCTAAACCCTAAATAATCCCTCAACCCTCAAACCTAAACCCTCAACCCTCAACCCTTAAACTCTAATCCCTCAATCCTATACCCTCTTAATCCCTCAACCCTCAACCCTCAACCCTTCAACCTTAATCCCTCTACACCTATACCCTCTTAATCCTTGAACCCTCAATCCTCAACCCTTCAACCTTAATCCCTCTACCCCTATACCCTCTTAATCCTTGAACCATCAATCCTCAACCCTTAAACCCTAAACCCTCAACCCCTATACCCTCTTAATCCCTCAACCCTCAACCCTTAAACCCTAATCCCTCAACCCTTATACCGTCTTAATCCCTCAACCCTCAACCCATATACCCTCTTCATCCCTCAACCCTTAAACCCTAGTCCCTCAACCCTCAACCCTTAAGCCCTAATCCCTCAACCCCTATAACTTCTTAATCCCTAAACCCTCAACCCTTAAACCCTAATCCCTCAACCCCTATACCCTCTTAATCCTCGAACCCTAAACCCTCAACCCTTAAAACCTAATCCCTCAATCCCTATACCATCTTAATCCCTCAACCCTCAACCCTCAACCCTCAACCCTCAACCCTCAACGCTAAACCCTCAACCGTAAACCCTTCAACCTTAATCCCTCTACCCCTATACCCTCTTAATCCTTGAACCCTCAACCCTCAACCCTTAAACCCTAATCCCTCAACCCCTATACCCTCTTAGTCCCTCAACCCTCAACCCTTAAACCCTAAACCCTCAACCCCTATACCCTCTTAATCCCTCAACCCTCGACCCTTAAAATATAATCCCTCAAACCCCATACCCTCTTAATCCCTCAACCCTTAAACCCTAATCCCTCAACCCTCAACCCTCAACCCTCAACCTTTATACCCTCTTAAACCCTTAAACCCTAATCCCTCAATCTCTATACCCTTAAGCCCTAATCCTCAACCCCTATAACTTTTAATCCCTAAACCTCAACCCTTAAACCCTAATCCCTCAACCCCTATACCCTCTTAATCCTCGAACCCTAAACCCTCAACCCTTAAAACCTAATCCCTCAATCCCTATACCATCTTAATCCCTCAACCCTCAACCCTCAACCTCAACCTCAACCCTAAACCCTCAACTGTAAACCCTTCAACCTTAATCCTCTACCCCTATACCCTCTTAATCCTTTAACCCTCAACCTCAACCTTAAACCCTAAACCCTCAACCCCTATACCCTCTTAGTCCCTCAACCCTCAACCCTTAAACCCTAAACCCTCAACCCCTATACCCTCTTAATCCCTCAACCCTCAACCCTTAAAATATAATCCCTCAACCCCCATACCCTCTTAATCCCTCAACCCTTAAACCCTAATCCCTCAACCCTCAACCCTCAACCCTCAACCTTTATACCCTCTTAAACCCTTAAATCCTAATCCCTCAATCTCTATACCCTCTTAATCCCTCAACCCTCAACCCTTAAACCCTAATCCATCAACCCCTATACCCTCTTAATCCCTCAACCCTCAACCCTCAACCCTTAAACACTAATCCCTCAAACCCTATACCTTCTTAATCCCTCAACTCTCAACCCTTAAACCCTAATCCCTCAACCCCTATACCCTCTTAATCCTTGAACCCCAATCCTCAACCATTAAAGCCTAATCTCTCAACCACTATACCCTCTTAATGCCTCAACCCTCAACCCTTAAACTTTAATCCCTCAACCCCTATACCCTCTTAATCCCTCATCCCTCAACCTGTAAACCCTAATCCATCAACTCCTATAACCTCTACCCTATAACCTATTAATCCCTCATCCCTAAACCCTAAACCCTTAAACCTTAACCCATAAACCCTCTACCCTCTACCGCCAATCCTCTACCTTGTACCCTCAACTGTAATCCCCCAACCCTTAAACCCACTTAGTAAAATCTCTACCCTAATCCCTCAACCCTCTTGACCCTTAAACCCTCACCCCTTACTGTTAAACCCTTTACCCTCTACCCTCTACCCTCTACCCTCTACCCTCTACCCTCTACCCTCTAACCTCTACACTCAACCAAATACTCTCTACCCTAAACCCTAATCCCTCAACCCTTAATCTCTCAACCCCTATAATCTCTACCCTACATATTGGACCCTCAACCCTATACCTTAAACCCTCAATCTTCAACCCTCAACCCTTAAACTCTCTACCCTTTACCCTATAGATCAAACACTTAACCCTCAATTCTCAACCCTCAACCCTTAATCCCTCAACCCTCAATCCTTAAACCCTAAACCCTCTACCCCTTACATTGGACCCTAAACCTAATCCTTCAACCATATACCCTCAAACCTATACCCTAAACCCTCTACCCTCAACCAAGTAAACCCTTAACCGTAAACCCTTAACCCCAAACCCTTCAACCCTAAATGCTTAAACCTTAAACCTTCTACCCTATACCCTCAACCAAATACCCTCTACCATCAAACCTATTCCCTCAACCCTCAAACCTTAAACCCTAATACCTAGAAACCATCAACCCTATAGGTCCTCCACCCTAATCTCTCAACCCTATACCCTCAACCCCTATCACTTTCTCTCTATCTATACATCTCACCTCTCCCTCCTTCCCTCCCTCCCACCTTCTCTAATTGTCTCTATCTATTGTCTCCCTCTTTTTGCGTACCTCTCATTCAATCAATCCCTACCACCCTCTATCCATATCTCTTTATGTCCCTCCCACTACATCCCACTCTCTCCCACTACCTCTCTCTCCCTCTCTCTCATGTCTCTTCCTCCCACCCCCTCTCTCTCTAAGGTCTCTCCATCTGGAAACCTACCTAGCTAACTCTGTCTTTGTCTCTCTCCCCTCTCTCTATCTATCCCTCCAACCCTACCTACATAAGTCCCTCTCACTCCACCCCCCTCTTTCTCTACCTCTATCAGGTCACTCCCTCTCACACCCTCTCCCTCTCTCAGGTCTCTCTCTCACACTCCCTCTCTCTCCCACTCCCTCATCTCACACTCCATCTCTCTCACACTCCCTCTCTCTCTCACTCCCTCTCACTACCTATCTCTCAAGTCTCTCCCTCTCACCCCCCTCACACTCTCAAGTCTCTCCCTTTTGCACCCTACCTACATAACTCTCTCTTTCTCTTTGTCTCTCTCTCTCTCTCCCTCTCCCTCAATTCTCTCTCTCCCACCCCCCTCTCTCTCTCTCCCTCTCCCTCAATTATCTCTCTCCCACCCCCCCTCTCTTTTTCTCCCTCCCTCTATCCCTCCCACCCTACCTAGCTAATTCCCCCTCAATCCAACCCCTTCTCTCCCACTCCCTCTCTTAAAATCTCACTTCGACCCCCTCTCCATCTCTCTAGACTCTCTCTAAATTCTCCCTTCATCTAAAGACATACATAAATGCATACATACAAGAATAATACATATGTACATATAATCTTACATCCATACAAGCATACATACATACATGTACATAAAATATATCAACATACATTAATATATTAGCATTTAACATAAAGTAAGACATAACGCAAGCACGTTATAATACGCTCACATTATGTGCTAGTAGACATGTTCCCCGCAGAAGCAAAAACCATGTCAAAAGTGAGATATAACGTGAGCGCGTTATATCTTGCTTTGGGAATTCCCAAACTTTAATCTTGGTATTTGCCTTGGAATACCAACCCAAAGGCTTGGAGGGTATTCCCAACGACCAGAGATCCACCATATTTCTCATAATCGAGTTTGTGCTCATCGTCAGGATTGCACGTGGTTCAAGATCAAAAAAATCGAGCACATGGGTAATGTTGGGTTATCTCTTAGCTATCCAACGATGTAATTTTTTTCACTTTCTGAAAATTTTAAGTCTTTCATCCATAATTTATTTTATCTGTATGTCATTTTTTTGCCAAAAAGCAGTGTTTGATATTTTTTTCGTTATAAATTAACCATTCATCAATTTTTCAAATAAATTACAGTTTTAGAAACTAGACTCCATTCTACAAAATTTAAAAAAAAAAAAAACAAATCAATTAATTTCCAAAATTTGTAGGGGTAGCACGACCAAAATTCTATTTAAGGATTTGTCCACTTCTCAAATTAGTAAAAAATCAAATATTCATTAAAAAATTATCAGAAAAATCGTGCATCAACTACATACTGTTAACTAACTTCTCACTATTGTGATTTTAAAAATACTAAAAAAAAGCTCACCGTACAAGGGTTGTACAAGAGTTGCTATGTTATGATTTTTTGAGAAAAACAACACCAATTTGTGTACATTCCTCGTTTCAACCCCTTAATCTCAATCATTTTCAAAATAAATTAGTAGTTTAGAAAGTAGACTTAGAGCACTTGAATCTTTATTTTTGTTCCATTTCAAAATTTTGAGTCTAAGTATCCTCAATTTCACGTCCAAGGTCAGTATTTGCTTATTTCAGAAAAAAGTTGTTCACTTAAGTCCCCTTTTTGGGAACCATTGTGGTGCACTTACCCAAGACATGGATCCCAAAGACATGTGACTCCTCTTATAGAACCTTGAGATTTACAACACATTGAAACTAACTACCTTTCTTAAGGTTGGAAGACATTAATTACGTCTCCTTTATAGAATTTTTTATTTCTTAAGAGAAAAAAATATCAAGCCTATGAATTTGGATAATACTCAAATAAATTTTTGATGAGGGGTGTTGCTCAAACCTCTAACATTCCATGAAAGAATGATCATGTTTATGAAAAAGAAAAATGAGAATCTAAAGTATAAAAGAACCATGTATTAAACCAATGTTTCCCCAATCATATTCACTTTCTCTTGATCACCATTCTTGCTAGCTTTAGACACTTTTTCCAAACTAGCTTTCTTAAGGTTATTTTGTTGAAGACGCAAAGGAGTATGAGTTCTATTTTTTAAATTAACCTTGGCATCATCCTTATGAGAAACTTATAGCATCACACAATATAAAGTATTGACAATGGTACCACTATTAATTTTGGAAGAACAATATTTATAGCAACTCCAAGATTCTCCATTGACCCATCCATAGGATATACATATTTAAGATATTTTCTTCACCTAGTACAATGTCATTTTAGGAATAATTTTAATATCATGTGGAGGGAATATGGTATTATTGGAAGGAACCAAATTTGGATTGTCTACATATTTCTCGATTAGATTTATATGGGTATGTGCTGGATCATCATGGAAAAAACAGGTCCTTAAGTGGCAATGAAAATTCAGAAAATTAGAGTTGGGCAACTTGACATAAAAATTTGAATAAGTTATCTATATTATTTAAAAAATATGTAAGAATAGAATCTGAGGAAAATTGAATTTAGTTTATAAACTACTAGGTTAATTTTTGTAAAAAAAATCTATTTGGTGAAAATTTGAAATTTCAATGCAGTAGTACTAAAATTTCAGGGAAAAAATAAAAAGTAGGTGTCTGTCTGACCACCCTAACCATAATAAAATCATAATATTTTTTTATAAAATTATAGATATAAGTAGAGGACTCATGTCTGGATGTGATGCATATTTTTTTGTAATTTTTTTTCAAATAAATAATTAATTATGAATTTTTTATTACAACTTTTTTAAAATATTAAAACTCGTATGTCTGACTAGCTTAAATTGGTCAAAACTTAATGGAATTCATTTTATTTTTTTAATCCTATAGCATGCGAAGCATAGAATGTGATGCATGTTTTGGATTCAAAAAATGTGATACCGTTTGAAAGCTATAGATGTTTTTCTATCAGACTATCAATCAGGACTTTAGTCGTAATTCTAATAAAAAATAAATAATTATTATTTATTAGATTCTAAAGAAAATATAATTTATACTGGTAGAAAGCTGAGAAGCTCCTTTATAAACCCTTTTCGTTTTATCAATTTTAGGTAAAATAAAAGTCGTCAACCACATGGGCGAAGTCTGGAAAAACAAGGTAAGTTGTTAAACACGTTTTATGTGTTGACTTTTAGGATTGGCAGGTCCAAACCAAATCCCGAGCCTAATACCAAGGAATTAAATTTTGTGTCAGAATATCGGATTTGAATTTGATATATGATATCTTTTAGATCAATTTTAAAACAATTTATACAATTTATACAATCTTTAATATATTATTTATAAATGCAATTAAGTTTATAATTTAATATATATAATATCCAATAAAGTTTATAATGTAAACCCTCTCTCCCTCTCCCACTCTCCCTCTCCCTCCCCCCCACTCTCCCTCTCACTCTCTCACTCTCCCCTATCCTTCTCACTCCCTCTCCCTCTCCCTCTCCCTCTCCTTCTCCCTCTCACTATCTCACTCTCTCTCCCTCTCCCTCTCTCCCTCTCCCACTCTCTCTCCCTCTCCCTCTCCCTCTCTCCCTCTCCCTCTCCCTTTGGTCTATGTGTGTACAAATCGGATATTCGATTTGAATCGGCTATCCAATTTGAATCGGATATCTGATTTGTGAAACTCCATTGTGCAAAGGTTAAATATTACCGTTGCAGAACATGTTTTACAAATCGGATATTCGATTTGTGGGCCATAGAAAAACCCCATGTCGGTCATTTTTGTGCATTCCAACGGACCCTGCATTCTGTTTGCAGCACTTTACAGGCAACAAATGTGTGGTTTCAGACAGGAAGAGACAAAGATAAAAAAATTGGAGATTCTTGTACTCAAATTTGTCATACATAATGATTTTTTAGCATCTTTTATTTGGTACAATGGGGAGCAGCAGTCATCAGAAGCAAAAACATAAGAGAAAGTTGACAAAAGAACAAATTGAAGGATATAGACAAAGAGATAGAGAAGGTCATAGAAAGAAAAGACAAGGTATGCTAAATATTGGTGAACCTAAGCCCTATGGTCTTTCAAGTGAAGAGGAAATTGAATATGTTCAAGGTGAAAATTTAGAGCATGATATTGAAATTGGGAATGAAAATGTTCAAATTGATATTGAAAATTTTCAAGGTGAAAATGTTGGAATTGAAGATGTTGAACATGATATTGAAATTGGGAATGAAAATTTTGAAATTGATAATGAAAATGTTGGAATTGAAGATGTTAAACATGATATTGAAATTGGGAATGAAAATATTGAAATTGATAATGAAAATGTTGGAATTGAAGATGTTGAACATGATATTGAAATTGGGAATGAAATTGTTCAAATTGATATTGAAAATGTTCAAGGTGAAAATGTTGGAAATGAAGATGTTGAACATAATATTGAAGCAAGTATAAAATAAAATTTCATCAGATTACACGAGAAATGAAGAACCTTATGTGGAAGAAAGAGGTATTCCAAATTCAAGACCTTCAAGGACCCCTAAATGGTTAGTTGAAATTTATGATAACATTATAAACAATTTTGAAGGCAAGAGGTCAACATGAACTATTCAATTGTGGGCTAGAATACTTTTCAACCAATATTTTAGCGATAAGACATTGATCGAGCAATGCCAACTTTTTGTACAATTGCTAAAGATGCAAAAGATGAGACCTTTGCTAGCCAAATTGAAGATTAATCTGAACAAGAGGACCGAAAAAAATTCTATTATTGTCAAAAATATTTTTAATGCTCTCAAGTCTATTAGAAAAAATAACAAGGAAAAAGATAAGAGAGTTGCTCGGAGAGTCATTACCACTGCCCTAGTAAGCCATCAATTGAAAAAGGCTCACTTTATGAGACAAACTTGTATTGATTTTGACTTAAATCATAAAACTCTGGATAGAGCACTTGCAAGAAGAGAAAGAATAGATGATCCTCTTCAAAATGATACATGGGCTTTTTCCAGAAGGCTTACACGTGTTGATAAGAAGCTAACCGATAATGTAAAGCAGACAATTCAACAATTTTGGCATGATAACTCTAGAGTATCACCCAATGTAAAGGATGTTTTGAAGTTAAGAATTGGAAGTCGAGACCGTACACCGCATCCTAAACATTTCTTGGAATCAAGCCAAACAATTTTGTTCAACAAATTTAATCAAACACATCCAAATATGGAAATCTTGCAAAGAACTTTTGAAGGTTTGAAGCCATTCTATTGTGTGCCTCTTAAGATTCGTAATACTTGTTGTTGCAGATACCATGTGGATTTTTCAATGTACCATGAACTATTATGCTATATCCGTTCTACTTTGCATACTAATGAAATGTTGCGGGAGTGTGGTGCAATGCATCTTCTGAAATCATCAAGGGACTTGCTAGATCTATTTTTATGTTCTAGGGATGATGGTTCCTTTTTCTATAGAAATGATTGTTTAAATGCAAAGTGCTCACAATGTGGTGGCTTGTCAAAGTTTGTTCAATGTTTTCATGAGGGTTCGGAACATGAATTTGGAAAGAATCTTGTTGAGAAAAAGATATATGAGATAGTCAAATATACTTTGCAGAGTGGAGGTAAAGTTTCTAGATGCGAGTTGGTTACAAAAGAATGCAATGTTGCTGATTTTATTTCAGATTTTAAGGACAATATTTTCTACAAATATGCAAGGCATAGTCATAGGTCTTAGTGGTTGGATCAACAATTCAGGATATGTAAGGACTCTTTTCCGATTGGCACTATTATATCAGTGGTTGATTTTGCTGAAAACTACACATTGCAACCACAAAATGAGGTACAATCTCAGTATTACAATTCCATTCAGATTGCTATTTTTGTCCACATAACGTTTAGACATGCACCTGATAGTACAGAGGAGGATCGAAAGATAATCAAAGAGTATCATTTTTATATGAGTGATGATAGATCTCACTCGTCCGAGTATGTCCAACATTGTTTCGAGAATTTTTTTGAGTTCTTGCAGGAGCATGATATAGCATTGGGCCAACATCTCATTTGGTCAAATAATTGTACAAGTCAATTCAAGAATGTTCGTATGTTTTATTGGTTAAGTAGAATGCATGTAGAGAGGGGTGTACCTAATATTTGGAGTTTTTTTTAAGTTGGGCATGGGAAAGGGGAGCATGATGGAGCAGCTGCATGTGTAAAAAGAGCTCTAGTTAAGGAGAAATTGAAGATTTTAGAAGAAAAATTCAGTGATGCACGTTCTATTGTTGATTGGTGTAGTTCAACATTGTCACAGGGAGGGACACTTGATTCAACAGTGAACAAATTCTTTTGGTTGGTTGAGGAGGGTACAATGGGAGGCAGATTGGATTGTCATACAATCAAAGATTCTTCAAAGATGCATTCGTTTCGAAGCTCAGATGCAAGCACATGGACCATTTGGACACGACAGTTGGCTTGTTTTTGTCAGAGTTGTATTCAGTGTGAGTGGGATCAATGCGAGTCAAGTGAGTGGGTGGATACATGGGTTCCACAGTATCTAACTCCTTTATCTCAAACTATATCCATGACAAATTACACAATGGAAACTTCACTTGATTACGACCGACTTTCAGATCTAATACATCCAGGACATGTTTTTGCAGTTGTTGCACCACAAGGGAATGAAGAGAGATCAGAATATTGGTTGGCTCGATGTGTGCGGGTAAAGCACAAGCTAACACAATCAATGGAACATGATGATGGGTTCGTGTATCCTATAGGTTCAGTTGGGCTTGCAAGAACTTGGTTGTGAACATACATGACTAGAAAGAATGGCATACCTGCATTTGAAGACTACGAGAAACACAAAACCATTCTCATGTATTCACAACTTGTTATAGCAACAAACGTTAAGTTGTTGAAGCATCATGCCAAACCAAAGACAAAACAACTATGGACACTTAGTAATGTTGATCATGAAGTAATATTGGATACTCTTAAGCAAAGAGATGACCCTTCAAGCACACTTGAATAGCATATTCAAGAATGGAAAGTACAATGCTTAAGCCTCTTTTTTGTTGTGACAATATAGATATATCATTTGACAATTTTGCGATATTCTTGGCATGATTGATCATGGACCTGCTACAACAATAGCCAAGTCTGATCCTTTCAAAGAGGTATGCAACATATTACTTTAATATAGAATGGTTATTCAAAGCATCTTTTATAGTTTGCATTAACAATTCATCATCTTTTAGTATGTTTAGATTAATATGGATTTGTTAGTCTAGGCATATTTTTTGTTGTTACAATATAGATTTATCATTTGAAAAATTTTGCGATATTCCTGGCATGATTGCTCATGGACCTGCTACAACAATAGGCAACTCTGATCCTTTTAGAGAGGTATGTGACAAATTACAATAATATTGATTGGTTATTCTAAGCATATTTTCTATTGTATGTAGTTTAATTGCTACCTTGATGGTTTGTACAAGTGCTTGTCACTCGAAAATGACAACATACTACTCTTGTAGAAGACTGTCCCTTGAATGCCTCAAATAGGCAAATTTTATAAAAATTGAATTTTGAAATGTGAAACAATGTAAAAAGGTCATAACTGTGTATAGGCATAATCTATATCTAGTGATGTTTTTTGAAATATAGTTCAAATGTCTACCATTGTACTTAATCGAGCTACAACCGAAGGTTTTCTTCCTGGTTCTTTCCTATTGGTATGCTTGTTTCAACCAGGTTTTGTAATATCTCCTATTTATATATAACAAATTACAATGCCTTGCCACTTTTTTGAAAAATAAAAAAGTAAACAGTTCATTGTGAATTTCATTTTCAATGTAATTGATTCAAGTTGATTGGGAAAGATCTAGGACTTACAGAATCTTGATCCAACCTTAAATATTTCTGCCCCCACATTTCATTGACATTAGCTCTTTGGACTCTTAAGGGAAAACGTCACTCCGATCCAGCTTGAAGCGATTTGACGTATTTGGGTGCAAGAGAGAACCATACCTAGTGTAAAAGTACCCATCCAGACGTGTTGGAATAGTCCATTGGGTCGTACAAGTTCGAGAATGAAAGTTGCATCACTTTGCAACTTTACACTACTTGCATTTGGCAACTTTTCCCTCAACTGAAAACTCATCACCATGGGAAAACGCCTTCGAGATTCTAAAAACTGAGAGAGGTTATTTTAGATGGTCTCAGCACGATCCCATATCCTCAGATGAAGAGTCTGTAAGCATCACGGTTTTCAAGAAATAGTCTGTCAAAGTTTGCTGCCTTTTAGCACTTTGGACTCTTAAGGGAAAACGTTGCTCTGATGCAGCTCAAAGTGATTCAACGTATTTGGGTGCAAAAGAGAACCATACCTAGCATAAACGTACCCATTCGGACATGTTGGAACAGTCTATTGGGTCATACGAGTTTGAGAATGAAAGTTGCACCACTTTGCAAGTTTACACTGCTTGCATTTGGCAACTTTTCCCTCAACTGAAAACTCATCACCACGGGAATATGCCTTCGAGATAGAAAAAACCTATAGAGGTTATTGTAGATGGTCTCAACACAATCCCATATCCTCAGATGAGGATTCTGTAAGCATCACGATTTCTAAGAAATAGTCCGTCAAAATTTTTTGTCTTTAAGCACTTTGGACTCTTAAGGGAAAACGCCGCTCTGATGCCGCTTGGAGTGATTCGATGTATTTGGGTACAAAAGAGAACCATACCTAGCATAAATGTACCCATCCGGATGTGTTGGAATAGTCCATTGGGTCATATGAGTTTGAAAATGAAAATTGCACCACTTTGCAACTTTACACTACTTGCATTTGGCAACTTTTCCCTCAACTGAAAACTCATCACCATAGGAAAACGCCTTCGAGATAGCAAAAATCGAGAGAGATTATTTTAGATGGTCTCAACACAATCCCATATCCTCAAATGAAGAGTCTATAAGAATAATGGTTTATGAGAAATAGTCCATCAAAGTTTGCTGCCTTTTAGCACTTTGGACTCTTAAGGGAAAATGCCGCTCCAATGCAACTCAGAGCGATTCGACGTATTTGGGTGCAAAAAATAACCATACCTAGCATAAACGTACCCATCCGGACGTGTTGGAATAGTCCATTGGGTCGTACGAGTTCGAGAATGAAAGTTGCACTTTGCAACTTTACACTGCTTGCATTTGGCAACTTTTCCCTCAACTGAAAATTTAGCACCATGGGAAAATGCTTTCGAGATAGCAAAAACCGAGAGAGGTTATTGTAGATCGTGTCAACACAATCTCATATCCTCAAACAAAGGGTCTGTAAGCATGACGATTTCCGAGAAATAGTCTGTCACAGTTTGCTGCCTTTTAGCACTTTGGACTCTTAAGGGAAAACGTCGCTCCAATGCAGCTCAGAGTGATTCGACATATTTGGGTGCAAAAGATAACCATACCTAACGTAAATGTACCCATCTGGACGTGTTGGAACAGTCTGTTGGGTCGTACGAGTTCAAGAATGAAAGTTGCACCACTTTGCAACTTTACACTGCTTGCATTTGACAACTTTTCCCTCAACTAAAAACTTAGCACCACGGGAAAACGCCTTCGAGATAGCAAAAACCAAGAGAGGTTATTATAGATGGTCTCAACATTATCTCATATCCTTAGACGAAGAGTCTATAAGCATCAAGGTTTCTGAGAAATAGTCTGTCAAAGTTTGTTGTCTTTTAGCACTTTAGACTATTAAGGGAAAATGTCGCTCCAATGCAGCTCGGAGCGATTCGACGTATTTAGGTGCAAGAGAGAACCATACCTAGCGTAAATGTACCCATCTGGACATGTTGGAATAGCATGTTGGGTCGTACGAGTTCGAGAATGAAAGTTGCACCACTTTGCAACTTTACACTGCTTGCATTTGGCAACTTTTCTCTTAATTGAAAACTCAGCACCACGGGAAAATGCCTTCGAGATAGCAAAAACTGAGAGATTTTATTGTAGATGGTCTCAACAAAATCCTGTATCCTGAAATGAAGAGTCTGTAAGCATCACGGTTTCCGAGAAATAGTCCGCCAAAGTTTGCTTCCTTTTAGCACTTTGGACTCTTTAGGGAAAACGCTGCTCCAATGCAGCTCGGAGCTATTCGACATATTTGGGTGCAAGAGAGAACCATACCTAGCATAAACGTACCCATCCAGATATGTTGGAATAGTTCATTGGGTCATACGAGTTTGAGATTTAGGGATGTCCTCTTCAGATCACTCTATTCTGAATAGGTTTGTAGAGCTACCAATTTTAAATCCAAGGTGACTGACTTTGAGCAAATCGTATCCCAGTAAACATGATAAAGGTCCCACTTCTTTTTTAATGCAAGAGCACCATCTGACCCTTTATCTCCATTCCTCTTGAAGCATCTTTTCTTTCCTCCTTTTCCTTCCTTCTTCGAGGATTGAGTGGAAAGAACATGAATGTCTTCATTTGTAGGGCTTCGTCCAATACCTCTTGCAACCAACCTTGACTCCCCCTGAATACAGTAAGCCCTCAACCAATCAAACTTGGGAAGTTTTGATCTTACGTCGATTCCTTGAATGTAAGACTCCCAAGATGAAGGAAGACCATTGAGAGCCAACATGGTCAAATCTTTGTCATCAACAATATGACCATTTCAACTTAAAGATCAGATAATACAACTAAAAGCACTCAAAAAATGAAACACATAATACAATAAACACAACAAGAAATTTGCTTACAACTCAGTCCCAGCTCATGGCTGAATTTGATACAATGTATAATAGCACCTCTCGTAGATGCAAAGATATCATTGAATATGCTTCTCCTTGAAATCGGCCTGCTGCTACAAGATGAAGCGTTGCTGCTCAAGTGCAAACGTTTGCTTGGATTGCAAATTATGCTAAATGAACTTGATTGAGGAAATGAACAAACATCACCTCGTATTTATACAAAATAAGGCGACTCTTCAAGGAGGTCGGTCTCTCTTGAAAATAATAAATTACAAAATAATATCAAGGAAGGTCGGCCTCATCCATTTAAATAAAATGAGTATAAATTAAATAGCCATAGGCTATCATTTAATTTATTACAACTTAATGTGATCGCTATCATGTATGAAAAATGTGGTAGCATAGGCAAGGCAGTGGACTATTTGAAAAAAAACTTCAAAGAAATGTGGTCTCATAGAATTCAATGACAAACAAATGCAATTGACAACTGCTCATAGTTTTTAGTTATGCAATGTGAAGTAATTGCATAACTGCTTAGGTTGACTTTAAGAACTATATTGTAATTGAAATTTTTTCATCTATGAACATCTAATTGTTAGTTATGCAATGTGAATTAATGATTTGAGTTTGAAAGATGTGTAATGTAATGTAATCGGCGATATAAATATAAACTACATAATATAACCATTCAGTTTTAAGCTATTGTACATTGATATTTAACCATTGCTCAAGATAAAATTTTCAAAGAGTTTAATCATGCACATGAGGAACAAATTAAATTTCGATTGTCAACTTCTATATATCAAATTATCCAATAATTAAGTGTATGTCCATATACAAAAATGGCATCGATGCGAACTCAAATTTTTTTTTACAAAATGTGGCATATGCCATCTCAATATGTATTCAAAATTTATATGCCAAAATGTCTATCTCATCCTAAACTACTGGTGGATCATCAAAATGGAGCCTCTTTGAAGCACTCATTGGCTCTGAAGGTAGCTACACAAGAAAAATTCAAACCACAATTGAGATTAGTTATACTATATAATTTAAAATCGAATAATTAACATCAAAATCAATATACATTGAATTTTAATTGAAATCTTGATTACCTAAAATATATGTCTCTTCAAAGGGTCAGGAGTCCTAGAATATACCAAACCAACTTTTGAAATGCCAATCTATATCTGTGAACAAAAACATAAAATTGATCCAAGTTAGCATATGATTATTGGTAATAAGAACTTATTTACCAAACACAAAATAAAATAAGCACATGTACCTCTTTAGGTTGATCTTTTTCTTTATCTCCTTCAGGTATTTCAACACCTCCTCTTTGAGGTGTTTCAACACCTACTCTTCCTCTTTGAGTTGTTTCAACACCTACTCTTTGAGGTGTTCCAATAACTACTCCTTTAGGCGGTGTGTCCCCTGTCAACATATCTATAAAGCTCATAATTGCTTGTAAATAAAATTGACAAGTACATATGAAACTACCAATCTATGTCGATGTATGTATAATCAATATAAGATCTTAAAAATCTTAATTCAATCCAATTTGAGTTCAATTACCTTCCCCTTATCTAGATTTGGGCCTCCATAGTCTGGACAAGGCTGCACCTCACTCACACTGGGTATTTCCTACAGGAGGAAAATAAGATAAACATATAAGCTATTATATAATTTCATTAATGACAATTCAAATGACAAGAAATTATATGATATAAAATGTAAACGAGTGAGTGCGAAAATATATACTGCGTGTGTGTCCAAGCCAAATGAAATGGCCCTAAGGGTGCTATCAGTCACCTATGCGAGCCCCTCCTCAGACATCAACTGTTAAATAGACCATGTAAATAAATATTAGTACTTGATACTATCTCTTATTAATATTCATTTAAAAACAAATGCAAGTTATGAAATTACAACTTAAATCTTACCTATGTCATTATTCCAACATCTCCCTCTCTAGGAAGAGAGGACTCTGTAGGGTGCGCTCCACTCCCCTACGACTGATCTATAATGTCTACATCATGGAGGTCATAATCAGAAGTGTCCAAGGGATGCTCAGCGGGTTGTATAAGAGGACCCAACCATATCTGACGGCACATAGTGCAAGCATGTGGCACACAAATATGTAGACCTGAGGAGGATGATGCAGCAACACTTGAGCTTTCACCAACATAACCAAAATGTGGCTGAGCTACTATAGAAGCATGCGAAACCAAATGACCACTCAAAGAGTGAGTAGCCTGAATAGTCTGTGTGGATGCATCCTCGATAATCTCTGGGTGATATATTGGAGGTGGCGGAAGAAGGGGAGGAAGGGGAACATTTGGGTGCAGGACTACTCTAACTGCCCTTGGTCTATCTTGGGGCATACCTCCACCGACACCTTGTAAGGGTTTAATGTCAAAGTAATTGACATAATGCCCTAACACAAACTCAGCATATAATTTTTTAATAAAGTAAAATGGTATGTCAGAATTATTGTTCGATGGTTTATCAAAAACCATACACCAACGATCCCAAAAGTTAGCTATAATGTCCCTATGCATGCACCATTTTATGGAAAGTTTTGTTTTATTAACATTCACTGGCAAACCAGTGCGGGGGTCAATGAATAAAGAGGCTATTTGGGCTTTGGTTATTTGGAGATCTTTCACATCATCGTAAGACAATCCACATTGATAATATTCCCTCATGTCTTCTCGCCATGAATAAAAGGAATTATGTTGGGTGGAGAGGGTTTCTATATTTTTAATTATTTCCTTCAATGTGTTTATCATATCTCTCAATCGAGGCATTGTCTGATAAATTTCACAAATGCCCCTCAATTGCCCCAATTTTTCACCAATTAAGTCTTCAATTGGTGGCTGCGGAGGTGGTGTAGCATTTGGCTATGGAGGTGGTGGAGCATTTGGCATTTGTGGATTTACATTTGCAGCCATAATACCTGATTAAAGTTAAAAACTAATTAAACTAATTGAAATTACACAATATAAATGAAATTATTGTAAAAAACCCTAGTTTTTAATAAAAATCCAAAAAAAACCATACTTTTTCACAAAAATCAATAACAAACTCTTATTTTTGATAAAAATACATCAACAACACTAATTTTGAATCAAAATCCATTTCAAAACGTTAAGTTTTAATAAAAAATCAATGTAAACTCTAGTTTTTTAAAAAAAGCAATAGAAAACCTTATTTTTGAATTTTTTTTAATAAAACCTACTTAAACTTAACAAAATCTATTGAAAAATCGATTACAAGATTGAAAAAACCAAATACATACCTTTCAAATTGGATATCGGATCAGAACGGATATCGGATTTGGGTTTCTCCTCTTGCACCCGCGTCAAACTGTGAGAAATGAAATTAAAGAGTCGGTTGTTTTTTTATATACAGTTTCCAGAAATCGGATATACAAATTGTGGAAACTACCTTTGGTTTTTGGTTCGGGTAGAAGTACTGACACCCGAACCTAGAAAAGTGAACTAGGCCATTTCCGCGTTTTTGAGCCGATGCAAAACGTAATTTTTTCTCATTGCCACTTTTTGGCCCATCATGATCCTGCACATACCCATGTCCATATCTTCAAAAGATTCTAAAATTTTAAATCTATTGCTACAATAACCTTTTAACAAATATATATTCTAATAAAACAAATTCTCTCCTTTATTATGAGATTTCACTAGAATAAACCACTGGAGTCTTTACCCTTGAATGAAAATGGTATTTTTCCTTTCACATTAGTTTGATCCTTAGAATTCATAGTTGGGGATTGAAAGACATCATAATGTTTATTTGTACAATTTCATTGAATATGTTCATAAACACAACAAAGATGGCACCAAAATAAACTAGTCTCACTAGACACTGAATCAAGTGTATGCCACCTAATATTATCTCTATAGATTTAGGTAAAGGATTATTAAGACCAATATCAATACAAATATGATCATATGAGAGCACCATTATTTTTGGCATGTGTTGAGATAGATCCACATGTTTTCCAATAATTTCTGCAATACAATGCAAAATATCAAGTCTACAAAATTTCATCGAAAGATGAAGGAGGTGAACCCAAACTAGTATCTTTGGATGGAAGCTCCTTATTTGTATCAAATCCCACATGCCAAGGTCTAATAAACAACCCAACCTAGTTATGAAAATAAGAGCCCCCTTCAAAAGTGATATTCTAGTTAGTCATGCATGAGAATACCACAAAGAAAAAACCATCTACTACTAATATAACTTCCATATCTCCTTCCATTTGCCAAGTCTAACATGCCCAATTCTTAAGGAAAGGTAGTGATGTTCATATACCCATAAATTTGCATCAAAGAATGCTTTGAATAATAGAGTACATCATATACAATAATCTTAGGGTTAGTGACCACAACAAGATGAGGTTCACTTTTTTGGACATAACCATTAGAATGTTAATAATTATAAACAAGCTTATCAGATTAAGCTTCATGCATAGTTTGCATGAGAAAATGAATATCATTTTTATAATCAAATATCATAACTTCATCTTCTCCAATAATATATTTAGAAAAAAAAAGGAAAGGGGCCACCTCGACCCCTCCCAATCTGCCATAGAAGATTAAGGTAGAAACTCAAAAAAAATAAAAAAAACTCCAAATTGAATGAATGTACAAAAAACAATGAATAAAGAAAATCCATTGAAAAAATAAAAAAATAAAAGTCAAGAATAATACATCAAAATAGTTTGTTTGAGCAAAACAAAATCACCAAAACAAAAATTAGATGGAAAAATGAAACACAATAGACATGCAACGATTTTTACACATGCATAGGCATGCACAATCACAAAATGACATGCACATCTCCAAGAGAAAATAGCATCATACTAGTTTCTAATTTTTATATCGACTTTAAATTCTTAATTCTTGTAACTTCTTCCATACGCCTTCCTTGACTGGTTCATCAAATTATACAAAATTTTTAAAAAACTGACAAATTTATATGTCTTTAGTTTAAAATTATGGTATTTGTTGTAAGTAATTTTCTTAAATTTATTTTAAAAATTAAAAATCAAATTTGTTATTTTTTATTTTCAAAAATTAAATGATTAAATATTATATTAAATATTTTATAAATATTATTTTGAACAAGTCTATAGAATATCTTAAGATAGTAATTTAATATACTTCAAATTTATGTATAATATTTTATTCACATTTATTATCACTATTTTTAATGTTTATTATCTTTCTTATTATATTCTAGAATTTTTGTTTTGAAAAAAAATAAAATTACTTTAGTTAGATTGAAATTTTATTTAATAATTATAGAAACATATATTTTTTAACATTATTATTATATTATTTGAAATATATTTATATTAATGATTTTAAAAATAAATATTATTATCATAATAAAAATATATCTTGATTAAATAAAAATGTTAATTAATTAATTTATTTAAGAATTATTTTTAATTTATTTTAGAACTATTTTAATTTTTTTCTTTATTTTTATTATCAAAGTTGTATTAAAATTATATTATGTCATTTTATTAAATTAAAGAGTTATTTTATTTTATTTTTATTTAAAGAGTTATTTAATTTTATATTTATTTAAGGAGTTATTTTATTTTTATTTAGTGAAGAGTTATTTTATTTGATAAATATTTTAGATTTTTTAAAGAGGGGCAAATGTTTTTGTTTGAGAATTATAACACAAAAAGATGTCATTCTATTATAACACGAAATTTAAAATAAAAGGTATTTTTTTTTGTTAAAGTCACTCATTCTATTACACTCCACCCCTTACTACTACTATTATAATATGCCTTTGACATTAATTACATAATTAATAAAATTATAATCTTACAATATTCTTTAATTCCAAACAAACTAAAGTTTAAATAAAAATAAAATTGAAGGTATTTATCTTCCAAAAAGGATTGTTGGCCCTAAATTACATAAAGAGGTACGATAACCTTTAATCTTATTTTATCTATTAGCAATATATTCTATCTCATTTTAATTCTTTTGTTTTGGATTTTTTTGTCAAACACTAATGCAAACAAATATTTCTTTGACTATTAATATTTTGGCTCTTAGTCAAGAGATTCCCTCTACACAAAAATTATATCTTTTTTGTTTTTCCTCATCAATTTGTCTCATTTACCAATGTTTTAAAATGAACATATTATCTTTAATTTAAAAATAGATTGATTATAATCTTTGTCAATGTAAATCTATATTATGCTTTATTTCTATATTTAATAAATTGGATTATATTTTTAATTATATAGTTTAATATATAAAAAAGTTGATAAATATGAAGGTTGTTTTATTTTGAATTAAAAACTAACTATTTTGATCAAAATTATGTACCAATAAAAATATTTTGAAAGAGTCACACACACAACACACATATTGTTTTATTTTAATTAAATATGTGTTTGTAATTCTTATATAATGACTTTATAAAATTCATGGTCGGGTTAGGTTCTCATTCAAATAATCTTAGCTGAATTGGTGGCTTTGAGATGTTTACTAAAATTGGCTACAATTAAAGTGGTCACTCAATTGCAACTGTATGGTGACTCTTCTATTGAATCTCTCTTTTGCTTATTTTTCCTTGATGACAATATGTGTTAGAGTCTGGCATCTTGATCTCGGTTAAGGAATCTTGGTTATAGGTTTATGTTCCATTGATCAGGTGACATTTTTCTGATTTGACAATTTGTGCTATAGTGATTCACTTGATTATATGATATTGGCATGTTCAGTATTCTATAGGTTGATATGTTTTGACATTAGATATTATAATTGGCACATTATATGGAATTGGTTATTATATTGCATTCGGGCTTTGAGAAACACATTGCTCATTCTTTTGCATATGGTTTTTGATATTTGGCTTGGGTGAATGGCATAGTGAACATATCATGAAATCAACCTCTATTTCAGTTCAAAAAGCTTTGGATACATTGAGTTTCAGTGGCATTATAAGGTGGAAATCGACTTTGGCTAAAGGTATTCAAATTGATATTTTATTTGTATTGGAATTAGGTCTAATGGTTCATAATGATTCTAGGCCTTAAGGCCGACAACAGGTATAAAGTTTTGATTATTTTTTATGTCACATTGGAAGTGACTTGGCTTTGATTATTTGGAATCAAACATGTCTTAGACAATCGGCATTTGATATGTAAAGTGGTCACATGTCAATTTATTCAAAGGATCTCTTGGTTGATATTATCACTTTGACAATAATTGGAAAATGGTAATAATGTTGGTCAGCATGAAGGTCTCTTGACAGTCCGTGGACTTCAAATGGAAAAATGATTTTGTGAATTATTATGTTAGTCCTTTCGGACTTCAAAGATTATCAACATTTGAATAGTCATCGATCTTTTGTTTGTTAAGGAATTTTAGGTCAATCTTTTGTTTCACTTGTTCGTGGGTTTGGAAACCTAACTCGGTCACCACCATGGAAACCCACTCACAACCGTTTCACTGTGTTTGTTGTTGGCATTCTACAAATCTTTGACAGCGTATGGGAAAGTTGGAAGACCATTACAATGGTTGATTCACTTGTCAGTTTCCTGCCATTGGGTAAGAGCTCGAATGAGGAAGGAGCTCGGGCTGCTCAGCTACTTTGCAGATCTAGTAAATTTCTCATGGAAAATTCATCTCTGGTCTTCACAGATATTCATCTTTTAGTCGGCTTTGCAGAACCGTTATCTTCACTAGCAAGGTTAATGAGAGATAAGTGTTTGCTTCTGTATGGAAGTTGAAGATTTAGTTTATTCTTTTCTCAATCAAATATAAAATGATTTCACATGATTAGAATTGCATTTCACAATAGTTTTACTACATCTGAATTATGAGATAATGTTTTTTGGTTTGGGGGAAGTCATGAAATCTTTGAATCTCTTCAGTTTCTTACCTGGGTTCATTTACAACTATTCTTTAAAGCATGATTAAAGGATTTCGGCTGTAGAGAATTGTTTTTTCAGTTACTTTACTTGAGCAACAATTTCAGTGGCTATTTTTTTATGGAATATGTATTATCTTAATGCTGGTTCGTTAAGCACTGCTTGTGCAGGCTACTCGAGAAGGAAACCTTGGGTATTCAGTCACATTTCTATATTTGCATACTGATATTCTATTCTTGTCATAATACAAGATCTATCTCTCAGGGAAACAGGAATATCTGGCATGGGTTGCTCGACAGGAAGTGGGTAACCTAATATTCACCTCTAATTTACTTTTTCCAGGATTGTAATTTTGAGCTATAGTTGTAACCCTCTATGAACTGTAATGAAAAAATCTATAATAAGAAGACAACAGAGAGATTAGGGCCTTAACATTAAGGAAAAATATAAAAGTTAGAAATAGGGGTTATTATTTACTAGCTGAGAAAAATTGAAAGACAGTGTTAACTATTTTGAAAAGATCTATGGGAAAAGTATGTGAAAAAAAGTGTGAGAACATATCAAGCTGTGAATGTATTAAGGAGAAGTTGAGCATTGAGATTGAAAATAAAATATATGAGATATTTCCTCAAGCTGTCTTAAGGCTTGACAATGGGTGGAATTCTGAAGTGTCATTCTTGACATTTGATAATTGTAAAGATTGTCTGTCAAGAGGCACATGACAGAAATCAGAGAAACAAAGAGATCCTTTGTAACATTGTATGATTTACTGAAAACATAAAAGGGGTTGGTGCTCCTTGAAATTGGTGTTTCTAAAAGAGGGGTTGGTGCTTAGAAAACAACCTATGATGCATTGTCAAAAATGATAATTGAAATGAAAGGAGGGTTTTCCACTCGACATATGTCATGTCCCCGAAATTGGGCAACTAGGTAACAAAGACATATTTAAAAATATTAATGATTTGATACCCTTATAATTACAATTGTCAAAGACAATATTGTAATTATAATTATTATATTATAGATATCGTGATCCCCAAAACCATGACACCTGAATACAGATTATAGGAGCTTTAAAGCAATATCAAAATATAAATCTACAGAAATACAATTTAAATCTCATGACAATTATAATTATCACGATAACATTATAATTATAATAAGTCAAGTAGTAGACCGAGGTACAAATACTAAGATATCATAATCATGATAATAAATAATATATAGACAATACCAATTTACAATGCAACGTTATTATTGTAATTATCATAATTATAATATTGAAAATTCAAATATAAAGCAACGCCCATTATATTATCATATCATAATTATAGTTATACATATATAGAACAACTAATATTGTAATAATAAAAATATTAAAGAATCCCATATAAAAATAAGAATATAGTTAACAAGGAACGTTGAGTAATAATCACATCACCAAATGATGAATTATTGAGACCATCCGGGGTTTATACAGCGACCTTACAAAAGATATTTGTCTATGTATTGATTTAACTTACTATGATTTCTTGTTGGCTTATGAACCTGCTCTCAAAGTACCCACAGCATCACCAACACAGAGTTTCGATTACCGTTGCATTCGTTCTTGGTACTTAGCAAATCGGGAACACGAAGCTTGGGAGGAAACCTGAGATCACACGGCTTCTAATTCATGCAATGAGTCCGCACTTCAACCCGTCCTCTATGTCGAAGAGAATATAAAGCCTTCAGTTACATATATCTAGAATCTTGAAGATGGGAATGCTAATAGTGGATTGATGGGATGCCCAATATCGAGAGTGTACGAGTAAAGGTTCGATAAGACACAGATGAGAATATGGAGTAACGCTTGAAATCACGACTATACAATGATGCAGGAGGTATCGACATAGCTTACACAAATTACTGTGGAGTACGTCTATGCCTTGAGTTGACTATTCAAACTTATCGGCTGCAACCATTAGTTTCATAGAAATGTCGTAGCCTCCATCTCATTTATGTAGACATTTTCATAATCGTCTTCCCTATGGGCCAGTCCACTCAGGTTTGGGATTCTATTACAAATATCATAAATTCAATATTAGAGGAAAGTCATATTCAGACGTATTAAGAAACCGCAATCAAAGTCTATACCATCAAAATCAAAGATTACAGCTAGGCAAATTTAGGATTAACGGAAATGATTAATATTTATCAAAAGAGGATTAATTTAGAGTGAGAAGTCACAGACACTACTGTTCAAAGGGACGCACCCGTATATCTAGGCATAAGATATAAAGGCAATATGAAGGAAAGAGGAGGTGGGCAGGAAAATAGAGTTATCTTTTCAGAATTAGAAACGATAATTTATTATCAACTACAAGATAGTGATATATATTCAAGAAGGATAAAAGTGAATTATTTCCAAATACTATTAGCCCCCGAAAGGAAAGTAGAGCTTATCATTAAAGTTACCAGTTATATTTCTACCCGAGTATCCTGAAGTAGAAGACTAAGAAACAAACATTGAGACAAATACATGGGGGAGACCTTACAACGATTTCAGGTGAGATTACTCACTTAGCTTTAATATTTAATTGTCCTCAATCTGACATAACAATATTGCATGAACCTTGAATACCCAACCGATCTATGTATTATTTTGGAATGCACACAACCCCCTATGATGTGTTGGAACCATTCTCTCTTTACCAAAGCTAGAAATAGATTCATTATACTGGGAATTGGTATTGAACTTAGGAAGACTGTGTAGTCCCTGACTGATCAAGAGGCCAAAAGGTTTATCTTCTGTAGATATGGCTTTAATGATGATTAATCTGCATTTATATTTGATTCCTACTAATATTGGACTTGCAGGATGTATTAAATGGCAAAAAGGACATAATGAATATGTAGATAAGAATATTTCTCAATTTAGCTATGTATTTTTGACATACCTTCATATTAGGACTCTAGGAATTGTTTGATCATATTAAATAAAATGTGTAAATACAAATGAAGTACTAATGATTGCATGTCGATTGTCTGAATTGTGTGTAATCCCACCAGGAGCGTTGAATCATAACTTAAAGTGGTTCATCTAAAAACCTCACCTAGGTTCCACCCCATAGGCCCAAAACAAGGGTTGGGCAGTCTGCCCCACAGGCCCATGGGTTGGGCAGTTTTGCCCCACATGCCCATAACAAGGGTTGGGTAGTCTGCCCCATAGGCCCATTGCTAGGGTTGGGTCATGGAGGGGTGAGGGTCCCACCTAGTCATTCTGCCCCACAGGCCCGAGTTACGGGTTGGGCATTGGAAGGTGGTAGACCGCAGGCCCTTAAGGGTTCCCCTCTCTTGATGGACTGAGTGACTTCTCTTATGTTTTACAATCTGCATTGGTGATTATGTCTTATTTGGATTACTAGATATTAATGCTAACAAATGTGTTGTTGATATACGAAATACATGACTCAAATTTAGGAATATTGAATTTAGGAGAACATACTTTTGGAAAGAAGAAATCCTAAACCTAATCAACAAGCAAATCGTAGGACAGGACAGGTAGGGACATTACAACATATCTTGTGTTTATTTGAATATCTATGGTTCATTTGATTCATTGCATGAATTCTTTAAAATGCTATGTTTCACTGTTCTCATTTCAGTTTATGTGATTGCATTCAATACATGAATGAGTTTATCATTGATATATGAGAGCATACACTTGGTTTATTTCAGTTTTAGTAAAATTTGTCAAAATGGTTAATGACACTGATTCACTCCCCCCCGCCATCTCAGTGTCTTTTCACTCCAACATCTTCTCCAATTATCAATTCGACAAAAGGGTATATGCAAATTCATAATCTCTATCTAAGAGCTTTGGCTAAGTAAGTAAAATATATTGAATCTAGGGTCTTACAAGTGAAGGAATATATTGATGTATTTGTGACTATTTTGAGTGAAATTATATAGTTTGTATTATTTTATTGATAATTTGTATTATAATGGTTTGTTAATTTTGAGATTTTTCTCATTTTTTATTTTTTGTTTTGTTTTTCACATAATCTTGTAGGTTGTTTATTCATAGACTCTTTGTTATGGTATATTTGAAGTTTTTGATGTACCAAATATAGTCTACAAGTGATTGGATCTCTATTTGGACGAGACTTAACTTAGGAGTCTTTATATTTATAGTTTTTGTTACCATGCTTAATATACATTTAGAATATATTTCTTATTCTTTCTTAAAATAAAAATTATTATTTACTTTTTAAAAAATATTTAAAATATATAAATATTTAATAAGATGTGTTTAAAAAATATTAAATATTATTATTATTATTAACATTATTTTTTTATCATATGGACAAAATAGGTTTTGAAGGAGTGTAAAAATAATGTTAAAAAATATAAAAAATTTAATAAAATGCATTTAAAGAATTTCTATTTAATATTGTAATTACTTGATATTAGTTATTAGTTAGATGACATTTAATATTATTAAATAATATATATATATATATATATATATATATATATATATATATCTTTTCAAAGTTTATATATGTTTTTTGATATGTTTCTTGCACTTATATATAAAAAATTAAAAAAATAGATGTTTCAAGAAGTATATCTCTTAGTGTATTTTATATAGATTTTTAAAAGATATATATGTTGGTGTAGTTGCAAGATGTAAGACATTAATTCAATTCCCAATAGAATTTTATTATTTAAAAAAAATTAAAAAATTATTTATATCTCAAAATCTAATATAATTATATATAGATAAAAATAATAATATTATATAAATAAAATAAACACCTATTTCACAATAATTATTGATTTATTCATATATTAAATTATTGACAGATACCGAGAAATAGACCATAAATCCAAGTCCAAAATTCTTAATAAATAAAATAAATAGATCTGTTTAAAATAAATTGGCCACATTTTTCTTCCATAATTTTAACAACCTAGAAAGTGAATTTGAGGCACTTGTTTTGTAAAAGTGGCCTAATTTGGCCTATTTATAGCGTTGCAGGCTTAGTTTGAGGAGATTACTCCAAAACAACCTAACGAACCAGGTTTATATGTTGAAGAGCAAGATGAAGGGTTTCTGCAAGTGTGAAGGCTCTATCTTATTTAGGCCTTCTCTAAAAGATATAAAAAGAAAAGGTGATGTGGACTACTACAAGCATGGTGGTCAGTTTTTGAAGGAACCAACCCTTGTAAGGGTTTTCAGACTTCAAAATCATGTTAGTTTGAATTTTTGTAGCCTACCTCACCCTCTTCTGCATTAGGTGGTATCAGAGCATAGGTTCTAATTGTATTTGGTAAAGTGAAGGAGAATTGGCATAGTCAAGATGCCTCCAAATATTAGTGTAATGGAAAAAGAGATAAAGGAATTGAAAGAGTAGTTGCTCCAAAAGGAGAGGCTCTACAAAGAGTCTCAAGAAGCCACCCTAGCTAGGATAGCAGTCCTAGAGAAGAATTAGAGAAGAGGAATGGTCAATGAGGACCAAAGTGATAAGAAGGATGAGGGTGAAGGAAAGAGCCCTCTAGCTAGAGTCCAAGATGAGGAAGATTACTTGGACCCTAAAGAAAAGAGAATGATTAGGATGCTAAAGGAAGTAAAAGGTGACAACACTCCAAAGGTGAAAGTTGAAGTGCCTATTTACAATGGTAAGATGGATAGTGAGGAGGTTTTGGATTGGATTGATGCCTTAGATAATTTCTTTGGGTTTGAAGACACAGAGGACAGTAAGAAGGTGAAATTTGCAAAGACTAAATTGAAGGGCCCACCCCTAACCTGGTGGAACTTTTTTCAAGAAGAGAGATTCAAGAAAGGTAAGTCCAAGATAAGCTCTTAGGATAGGATGGTGGCCAAGGTGAAGGCCCAATTCTTACTAGCAGTTTATGCCATACAAACGTTTATGAAGCTACAAAGTTTAAAGCAAAGGGAACTAGATGTAATGTCATATACTAAAGAATTCCATAGGTTGTGCATTAGATCAGGTCACAATGAATATGAGGTTGAAAATATAGCCAAGTATTTAAGTGGTTTCGGAATGAGCATAAGAGATGAAATCCAATTGAATCCTCCTCCGATTGTGGAAGAGTGCCTCCAAATGGCAATTAGGGCAAATGAGAGAATCAAAATAAGGCAGGAGCAGTAAGGAAGGGTAAGAGGGAGAAATTTCAGAGGTAGAGGTGGTTTCAATGCAAGGGGGAAGTCCCAAAAGCAGCAAGGTGAATCAAGAAATCAACAAGAACAAAGTGGCGAGTCTAGTGGAAGAGGCAACTTTAGAGGAAGGAGATTTGGAAGTAGGGGAAGGTTTGGTGGACAAGGAAGAGGTTCCAATTCCTTTTTAGGTAGGTGCTATAACTATAATCAGTTTGGACACCTAGCTTGGAATTTCCTTGATAAGCAAGAATCTAGCTCTCATGGTGGTGAGAGAACACAAATTGTGCAAGAGGAGGAGAGTGAAAGTGTGAATTCACCTTCCCTGTATGCTATCCCTGAACTGGGTGAAGCTTTGATGCTAAGAATGTTGATTAAGGTACCAACCAATGAAGGGCCCCCACAAAGGAAATACTTATTTAGGACAACATGCAAGTCACAGGGAAAGGTCTGTAAAGTAGTGGTATATTATGGTTCTACGAATAATCTTGTGTCTTTGGAGATGATAGAAAAACTAAAAAATGAAAAGGTACCCTCACCCAACACCCTATAAAGTTTCATGGCTCAATAAGGGGTAGCAAGTTTTGGTAAATGAGAAGGCTTGGGTTGAATTCAATATTGGATTCTATAAGGACAAGATACTATGTGACATCATCCCTATGGACATATGCCACGTTCTCCTAGGAAGGCCTTGGCAGTTTGATAGGAAGGCCAAACACGATGGGGAGAAGAATGTGTATGTGATTGAGAAGGATGGGGTCTCATACACCCTTTCACCCATGCAAGAAGATAATAGTGTTGTCCATGAAGGACCAAGTTTGATGGTTGTCAAGGATAAAGAGTTCTTGAAGATTTTGAATGAAGAGAACATTGGTTTTGCCATCATTGGGAAGCTTGCATCAACCATGATAGCAACAAATGGAGAGAAGATACCTAAAGAAGTGTGGACCCTATTGAACAAGTATGAAGAGATAATGGTGGAGGAGCTCCCTATGAATTACCACCTTTAAGAGATGTGAGTCATCATATTCATCTTATCCCTAGTGCAAGTTTTCCAAACAAGGCAGCATATAAAATGACACCCAAGCAAAATGAAGAGATCAGAAATCAGATTCAAGAATTGTTGAACAAGGGTCTTATAATTGAAATCTTGAGCCCTTGTGTTGTGCCAACTATTTTCACACCTAAGAAAGGTGGAGATTGGAGGTTATGTACTAATTCAAGAGAAATTAATAAAATCACAATCAGATATAGGTTTCCTATACCCCAGATGGAGGATCTAATGGGCAGTTTAGTAGGTGCATGCTACTCCTCAAAAATTGATTTAAAAATTGGGTACCATCAGATAAGAATAAGGAAAGGAGATGAGTGGAAGACTTCCTTCAATACCAATGAGGGCTTGTATGAGTGACTAGTAATACCATTTGGGTTGTCAAATGCCCCTAGCACATTCATGAGACTAATGAATGAGGTCCTAAAATAGTTTATAGGGAGATTTGTGGTGGTATATCTAGATGATATACTTGTGTATAGCAAGGAGAAGGAAGAGCATCTTCAACATTTAGATATGGTGTTGAAGAGATTGAATGAGGAGAAGTTGATTATTAATCTAAAGAAGTGTGAGTTTATGAAAGAATAAATTGTCTACCTTGGCTTTGTGATTTCCAAAGGTACCTTGAAGATGGATCCAACAAAGGTAGAAGCCATACTCAGTTGGCCAACCCCTTGAACAATAGCAGAGGTAAGGAGCTTTCATGGTTTGGCTAGTTTATATAGGAAGTGTATAAGAAACTTTAGCCACATTTTCTCTCCCATCATTGACACCATCAAAGGAGATAAGAAGAAAAAGTTTCAATGGATTGAGGAAGCTGAAAGGAGTTTTGAATACCTGAAATCTAGAGTGGCTCAACAACCCATACTCACATTACCTGATTTTAGTAAAGTGTTCACCATAGAATGTGATGCAAGCAATTATGCCTTTGGTGTAGTTTTGAGTCAAGAACGGAGGCCGATAGCCTTCTTTAGTGAAAATCTCAATGAAGCCAAAAGGAAGTATTCATCATATGACTTGGACCTCTATGCCATGGTGCAGTCCCTCAAGAAATGGAGGCATTACCTCTTTCCAAAGGAATTCATAGTTTGAAAAGTTAAGCTATAGGCACATGAAGTGGGTAGAATACTTATAGGCCTACACCTTCACAATCAAGCATAAGAAAGGCCAATCAAACAAAGTTGTTGATTCTCTAAGAAAAATTTCTATGATGGTGCAAGAGATCCAACTACAAAGTGTGGGGATGGATGCATTAAAAGGTATGTATAAGGATGATGAAGAATTTAAAGACCAATTTGTTGTTTGCATTCAATTTCAAAATACTTTCCACAGTGAATTCTTAATTTTGTGTTGCAAGATGGTATTTTGTTTAGGGGTGCTCAGTTGTGTGTACCTAGGTGCTCTATGAGAGCCAATTTGATAAGGGAAAAGCATTGTGGCAGTTTGAGTGGACATTTTGGGTTTGACAAAACTTTGGAGTAGGTTAAGAGGTTCTATAATTGGCCAAAGATGAATGCATATCTTAAGAATCTTGTGGAATGTTGTGGAATTTTTTTGAGGGGCAAAGAGATCTAGGTCAAATGCAAGACTTTATCAACCCCTTCCAATACCTATCAGGCCTTGGAAACATGTAAGTATGGACTTTGTATTAGGCTCACCCAAAACCCAAAGGGGAGTGGATAGTGTGTTTGTGGTAGTTGATAGATTTAGCAAGATGGCTCATTTTATTCCTTGCAAATGCACAATTGATGCCTCAAAAATTGTAGGCCTATTCTTCAAGGAAATTGTAAGGATTCATGGACTTTAATTATTGTGTCCAATAGGGATTCTAAGTTTATAGGTCAATTTTGGAGGACCTTATGGAAACATTTGGGTACCAATTTGACATTCAGTTCTACTTACCATCCACAAACAGATGGGTAGACTAAAGTGGTCAATAGATCACATGGAAACTTTTTAAGGTGCCTTACCAAGGAGCATGGACATAAATGGGATTTGATACTCCCTCAAGCAGAATATGCATACAATGACTCTATCAATCGAAGCATAGGAAGGAGTCCATTTTAGGTGGTATATGGTATGAGCCCAAGAGGGATTTATGAACTCAGAGACTTGAAAGGGATGGAGAAGAGGAGTGGAAATGGGGAAGAATTTGCAATAGCTATGAGGGATATACATGAGAAAGTAAAGGAGAATCTCAAGAAGAGTGTGGAGAAGTATAAGGAGCATGTTGATTTGAAGAGGAGGAATTTGCATCTCAAAGTGAGTGATCTAGTGCTTTCACACTTGAGAAAAGAGAGGTTGACTAAGGGAAAATACACTAAACTATTGATGAAAAAGATAGGACCTTGCAAAGTGGCCCACAAGTTTGGGCAAAATGCTTATGAGATATAACTCCCTCCTAGAGTTGCTATCTCACCTATATTCAATTTTTATGATCTTTATCCTTTTAAGGGTACTATGGTTGTAGGTGGAGATGCAGATGCATCAAGAGTTGAAAATGATGAGTGGGTTAAAGACCTACCACCCATCCAACCAATGAAGCTTGAGAGCATATTGGATATAAGGGAGATCAAGAGGACTAGACATAAAGTGTATAATGAATACTTGGTCAAATGCCATGGACTACAAAATGAAGATGCTATGTGGATTTTAGAGGAATATATAAAGCATCATGGACTCTCTATTCATGAACTCATTTCATTAGGAGGATGAAATCTTTTCCACCCTAGTTGTATGGTGCAGGAGCACCTTGACAATTTTGGCCAAATGATGCATTTTGGAGTCATGTTTGAGTTTTTTTTCTTTTGTGTTACAAATAAGGTCCATTGAGACCAATATCAATGTAATTGGTGTCATGTAGGGTCTTTTAGGTGTTTTGATAAAAGTTGTCAAGAATAATGTAAAAATTGCATAGTAATGTTGTCAATATTTTGGCTTGTATTGGAATATCAATGGTCACCCATTCAAAATTCAGTTGGGAACCATTGGAAGTTGAAGGGAACATGTTTAAAATCCTCTAAGACATTCAAGGCAAGGTTTTTGATGATTTTTGAATTGAGAAAACAAAGAAGTCACTATGTTTTGGTGAAATTTATGTGGTTTCTTGTGTTTTTTGAACTTGTACGACCTCGTACAACAACATAATCATCTAAGACTCATGTGAATTGTTAGAGCTTGGTATCTACTTTAATTTGAATCCAATTTTGTAGATTTTCATTCAGATTTTTGGGAGATTGAAGCAATTTTCTATAAGTTTTTTGATTGGTTAGGGTTTCAAGGGATTTGAGACAAAACATGTAAAAATAGGCCATTCCACCATAGGGAAATTGTAAAAACTGGTGGAATAGACCTGATAGGTATGTTTTCAATGTTTTTTATAGTTTTAGGGTAGGGTGATGGCGTTTGCAGGGGTTTTGCTCGAGCCCTAGTCTAGCATCTATATGTGCTAGGCTTAGTTTGGTAGGAATTTGTTAGGACAACATGTTTTTGTGAAAGCTTGGAGAAACTAATGGTGGAATCCGACCCTATGTGACCTGGGGAGATTGTAGATGAATATTTTTGGTGCATCAAAATTGAAATTGAGGCACTTGTTTTGTAAAAGAGGCCTAATTTGGCCTATTTCCAACATTGCAGGCTTAGTTTGAGGAGACTTCTCCAAAAAAACCTAAGGAACCGGGTTGATATGTTGAAGAGAAAGATGAAGGGTGTCTAAAAGTGTGAAGGTTCTATCCTATTTAGGACTTCTCTAAAAGATATAAAAATAAAAGGCAATGTGGACTACTACAAGCATCGTGGTCAGTTTTTGAAGAAACCAACCCTTGTAAGGGTTTGCAGACTTGAAAACCATGTTAGTTTGAATTGTTGAAGCATACCTCACCCTACTCTGCATCATTAATGGACTCCAAATAAGAAAATTAATGTTACAAAATTTCAAGTTCACCAAAATGAATTGTAGGAAAATGTGTGCTTTATAACCTAGGTTAGAGAACAACACTCTTCTCTAAAGGTCATTCAATTATGTCCTAGGAGCCCTAATTGGATTGAATAAAAACCTCACAAGGTGAGTCAATTCACAATGAGGAGGACCTAGGAGGGGATTTCTTTTAGACTTCAATGGGTTCACCACCAAGCAAATGCTTGGAAAAAGACAAATAAGCATTCAACCTACAAAATCAAGTAATACAAGCTAAATAATGAGACCAAATGATGAAATTAAGCTACACCAAGTTAGGGTATGTGTACCTGGGAAGTTTGGAGATGTAATGAGGATTCTAGAAATGCATAAATGTTGTCAAAATATTCTATGGAGGACTAAGACGCCCAAGGTGGCATATTAGTCTCGTTGCTATTTTTTGAGGCAAATACGAAATCTTCGGATGTCAGAATGGGATCCTGAAGAATCATTGAAAAATACCACGTGGAGGACTAAGACACCCAAGGTGGTGTATTAGTCTCATTCTGAATTTTTGAAGACTCTGATTGTGGTCCTGAGCTCCAAGGTTTGCACTTGCTTCTCTCCAGATCTGAGGTCCTGAAACTTCCAGATTTGTCTTGTAGGTGAGTTTCCATGAAGATGACAACTTTGCAATGCAACTTTTGCAACTTTTCAATCTTTCACTCCAAATGATCTTCAAGTCTTCAACCTAGATCTACAAACACAAATATGCAAGATGGGAAAAACTTGTTGATTGTTAGTGAATGGGGGTTTGCCTTGGTCAAACCCCTTGTTGGTAATTAAACCTTGAAATGAAATGAAATAGAGAAGGATAATGATGAATGAACAAATGGAAATGCTACAACTCACAAAACCCTTGTGATATAATGTTGTAAATATGCTTGAGAGGGCTGCAATGGATCTGGATCTTGAATATTGCTTGAATAATATAGATCTTGAATACAATGTTAGCTTGAATTATAGAAACCTACATCACAATTGTTAGCTCCAAAACAAACATGATGATGCTTGAATCTTGATGATGGCTCCAAATGCTTAATGAATTTCTCTTGAATTCTCTTGTGGACTCCAACTTACTATTAGAAATTCTCTCACCAAATAGTTGGATTGAAATGAGTGAAGGAACCTTGTATTTATACTTATCTATTCTTAATATCTCAAAATTACACCACAAGCTGAGATATGAAATCATTAATTAAAGGAGGCTAAATCCTACCCAATTTTTAAATTAGACCCAAAAAATAAACCAAGGAGGACTAAGATGCCCTGGGTGGCGTCTTAGTCCCAAGGCTCAAATCCCAGGGCATAAACTCGAAAAGGGGACCTTTTTAGGTGGTTTCAAAATCAGGGTCCTAGGACCCATGGAGGACAAAGATGCCCAAGGCGACATATTAGTCCTAGTCCACAAATCAGGGACACAAACATAAACATTAAATGATCATTTATCTTTTGATGATTGTTGGAATTTTCCTTAAAAATATATAGTTTATAGGGCTTGTAGATGCAAAATAGGACCAATTAAGCCATAAATGAGCATAAATAAAGCAAGGTGGGCCCAAAAAAGTGTGAAAATGCAAGGGTACATGCATTTTATTACACTATAGAAAGTTGCATTGGGAAGAGTGGACCATCTTGTCATAATTGGTGGGAACCATGGTGGTTGGAAACTTCATCAGGAGTGCTAATCTTGGGAGTGGTACCTATTATCAGTTATAGGATCAAATATGTTTCCATTAATTGGTTTCTATCTTGGGTACACATTCCAATGCATGGTAGGGAATGGGTTTTTTTTTTTATGGACATGGTTCTGGTGGCCACTAGTTCATCTTGTTTCCTTTGTTCTATATATTAAGTGTGAGATAGAGGTTGAATAGTTCCATACGAGTAAATTACTATTAAGTTGTTGGAATGTTATTAGACTAAAGAAGATTAAGTGGAATTTATTAGTTTAATCTCGTTCTTAAGATTAATACAATTATAATATATTTTTGTAATATAATTTCTCTAAAATAATTACTTTACATAAATATGTGCGGTGTTCATATGGTTTTCATGTTTATGTTTGCTTCTCCATTATTTTATAATATTATAATTTTATCACATATTTGATTGGGTTTAAAGCACCATTGGTTAATATTCCTATTGTATCGATTTAACTTGTTCTCAACACAAAGGTAGTTATAGTTGTACAATATCCATTAAAGTTTCTATACCCTTTATGCTTTGATGGATATCTATATCACATTCAAAAAAAATTGTTTAATTAATATAATAATACCATTATTAAGTATTTTCATAAAAAATTAAATATCTTTATAAATTAATTTTTTTATTAAAATTAAAAAGTATTAACCATTGCATAACACATATCTATATATTATAGTTTATTTGAAGATAATATTAAAAAAATGTATAATGACAAGAATACTTACAAATATTTTGTAAATCAAACTCAAGTGTATGATAATAAAATTCAATAATTAAATAGGTGGTGTTTTTTGTAGTATGCCAATTTTTTTGCAATGATTAATTATTGTTTAAATATATACTTTTTGAATCAATTCTATTGACCCATATTTCATGAAAAAAGGGGCTCACAAGAACCCATATTTCATTAGTATGAATAGTCCACTTACCACTTATTACATTCAAACATGGTAAACATCAAAATTTTCAAGGATTCTTCATCCCAATAGTAACCCAACTCAAACATATATAACTATAAATTTTTAAGTTCATTTATACCAAAAATACCCTAGTTTAAACATACATAACTATATTTCTTTCCCCAAAATAAAACCCACTTAACTTAATGACAAAATATTTATAGTCTAATATATAAACACAATAAAAATATAGTACTAGTTTTTCATGGAAAAATAGATATAGGGTCTAAACCACACTTTCTCCTATATCACATGAGGGAGGAACCAAAAATGATCACAAACACCCACTTAGCTACTTGTTAGTGTAGGTTTTTTTTAATATTATTTTTCCTACACATTATTAAGCATACCTTAGGTTATAGGAGATGTGGTTCATGTGAGGACACGTGGCATAATCCATCGATTACATGTGTTGCTCCCACTCACACTTGGGTGGTTGAGTTTCACACCCTCTTTTGGCCTTATATGCCACCTCACAAAACCACTCATCTGTCTCTTTTTGAGTAGGTTATGCCACCTATTTGGCATTTTCCAAGTAGGCATAACTCCCACCTAATTTGGTTATTTGGGAGTTATTACCCCTCTTGGAATTATTTGCCCATATTCTACTATATATTCTGCACTCACCTCTCCCTCCTAACTAGTTCAGGTCTAGCTCCTATCTAGTCTAGATGAGTTCATATTAACTCAATCAATTCAAGGGAGAGTTGAGGCATATTGTATCATTTAGTGTGTGATATAACATCATTTTGTTATTGCACTATATTCCTGCATTCTATCTCTTGCTGCTCTTGTGTGGAAGGTTTATCTTGGTTTTGTAGGTGATCCTGGGTGCTCGAGTTCATCAATAACTCTTACATGGTATCAGAGCGTCAGATCTGCAAGCCCCTTCTCAAATTTGAGAGATTTGTGAGTTTTTTAATCAGTATTGCAGGTTGCAGCATGCCTTTTCTTGTCTTAAGTAGTTGATTCTACCTTTTCATGTCATTTTTTTGGTTGTTGGGGTCGTTTTATGTTTCTAAAGGCGTTGTTTTACACTAGATCCACATTTTTTGTATACTTTGAAGAAAATCCGTCATCTGGGTTTTGTTCGTAGAAGAAAAAAACCATTTGGGCCGTTGCTATTTTCTGCATACAGGTTACATATTTTGCAGAAACTAAATCGGAACATTTTAGTAGACCCCCTCTTCAATTGCATTTTTGATTTTGCAGTCAAGCTTTGGAGGGCCATAATTCAGTCATACGAGCTCTTTTTTCAGAGAATTTTTTTTTGATTTGGGGTAGAATTTCGCAGGCTTTGCAGTGGTGTGATCCATTTTTTTCTCAAGTAATCTGGATGTTTCATAAAATCAGTTTTATCAGCAGATCTGAAGGACAGTTCTCATTTTTGAAACTTCAAACGGCTATAACTTTCAGATATGACCTCGGATCGAGGTGATTATTTTTTTGAAAGTTGATATTTTTTTGAGCACTATACTTTGGTGCTATTTTTAAGTTCTAATTTTGAGATTTAATTATACTTTCAGTATTTGAGTCCATTTTGGACACTTGAAAAACTCTAGAAAACAACTCCAGCATTGTAAACGCACTAATTTATAAAGTGCCAAATAATTTTTTGTTAGGGGGGATTCTTCTTTGAGTGAAAAAGGGGGGTGTCTATGTGTGTTCTTCTTGCATTTTTTCTCTCACATTGCTACAACAATCTAAAATGGATAAATCGGTTCCTCTACTCACACCATACAATTACTTTGAGTGGAAAAATGAAATGGAAATTTACTTAAGGAAGTTAAAATTGTATAGAATAACAATGGGTATTGATAAGGAACCTACAGAAGATGAAGATAAGCCTAAATGGTTCAATAAGTGTGATGAAGCTTTTGGCACCTTATGCATGGTTGTATCTCCTGATCTACGCTTTCATATTATGTCTGCAAAATCACCAAATGAAGTGTGGAATACTTTGAATACTCTCTTTGGTAAACAGGATGATTTGAGAGCACATTCATTGGAGAACGAGCTCATAGGATTGAGCCCATGCAATTTTGATACCATTCAGGATTTCTTTACTAAATTGAATGCCATAAGATTGCAGTTAGAGCAGTGTGGAGTTAAAAAGGATGACTCACAATTGATTTTGAGTATTCTTTCAAAACTTGGTCCTGATTATGCAGTGTTTGTTTCTACATTTCATGCAATGAAAAGAGCCTTAGGAAAAGGATTTACTATGCCTTCTCTAAGTGAGTTTGCAACTGATCTCACAAAGGAGCAAGATAAATTGATTCAAATGGGCATTATTAAATCTTCCAAATCTCAAGCCTTGACTGCAAAACAAGGCACTAATAAGCAAAACAAGAAACAACAGAACCAAGGTGATAGAAAGAAAGATTCAGATAAATATTCATCTACTTCTAAAGTAGACTCTAAATTCTCTTCAAAAGAGGATTCATCTAAGAAGGAGAAGCTCACTTGTGCATATTGCAAGAAATCTAGGCATGATGAACATCAATGTTACTTAAAACAAATTGATGAGTTGAAGAATCTTTTAGCAAAGAACAACATCAATTTTCCTTCTCGAATGGTTGATTCAGCTTCTTCTTCTAATTCCAAAAATTTAGAATTTGATAAGGAAAAGGGCCATACTACAGGTGCAGGTAAATCAAAAGGTAAAGCTCTTTGTGCTTCTACAGGTCTTGGATCAAGGAGATGGCTCCTAGATTCTGGAGCGTCTCATCATATGGCTTCTACACAGTCTATGTTCTCTTCTTTTGAGCCTTGTGCTATGCCACCTATTATGATGGGAAATAATACATACATGGATGTAATTGGGAAAGGATCTGTTGATATTGGAGATGGTACTTTCAATGATGTTTTGTGTGTACCTCATCTTTCAAACAATCTTCTTTCCATCTATCAAATCACTCATGGTGGAACAGGGAAGACTGTTGAATTCACACCTGATTTAGTTATCATCAGAGACTTGGAGAGCAGAGAGATAATTGCTACTGGGGTGGTTGATCATGCATCTCGATTGTATACCTTTTTAGAATTTGCACCTGATGATGGTTCTAATCCTTTGGTTGTTGATCACACTCCTAATGTGAGCTTTGATTTTGAGGAGAACTTTGGCTACTTGAACTTGGGTATTCTCACATGTGATCCAGTTCTTGAGCCTTGTATTCCTTCTCCTCCATTTACTATTGCATCTGAAGATACTTGCATTGCTACATTCATGGCTTCTTGTGATTCAGTGCAACAAGATACACATTGTCTTCCAGACATAGCTACTTCAGATGACTACTTGACAGACATTGCAGGTTTGTTCATAGAGTCTCATATTTCAGACTTGGGAGACATTATTCATGACATCCATCTTCTCTTTGATGAAGTTGATTCTTCTTCAATTGTTATGGAGGAACCTTTGGATCCTTTTGTTCATTCTCCACATGATCATTCATCACATTTTGACATGAGTGAGGATACTTTTGAGCAACATTTGGAGGAGGCGCCTTTGTCTTCAAAGGAGATATCTTTGTCTTCAAATTTTGTTCTACATCCATCTCCACTAGGTTCTGGATTTTCATCTTCTACAGTGTGGCCTAGAACACTTGATTTGATGGTGACATCTTTCGACATCAACATGGAGACACTTGAGCAGAGTTTAGAGACTTCATACATTTTCATCATTCTTCCTTCATATTCCTTTCAGGAATGGGAAGACATTCTTCATACACCTTTGGTTTTGTTTCTTCCTAAGGGGAGGAACATTGTTCGACGATCGTGGACCATGTTCTACATTCAGCTTCGAGCTTCAACCATTGGCATAGTTGACTACTTTGGGGAAGGCTACATGGTCTTTCCTATCCTTTCTATTTTGGAGGGGACTTCTTCCTTGCATGGGATTCTTCTTGTGTTGGGAAACTTGTTTTCTTTTGGGGAGGAGTTTTGTCCCACTGGGTTTTCTCCTTTACTCCATTTGTGAGAGAGTATTTTGTACATGGGTACCTAACATGGCCTAGTAGCCGGGACCCATATTTGCATCTTTGCATTCTTTCATCCTTTCACCCACCTAAGCTATGCTTAAGGGGGGGTGTTAGTGTAGGTTTTTTTAATATTATTTTTCCTACACATTATTAAGCATACCTTAGGTTATAGGAGATGTGGTTCATGTGAGGACACGTGGCATAATCCATCGATTACATGTGTTGCTCCCACTCACACTTGGGTGGTTGAGTTTCACACCCTCTTTTGGCCTTATATGCCACCTCACAAAACCACTCATCTGTCTCTTTTTGAGTAGGTTATGCCACCTATTTGGCATTTTCCAAGTAGGCATAACTCCCACCTAATTTGGTTATTTGGGAGTTATTACCCCTCTTGGAATTATTTGCCCATATTCTACTATATATTCTGCACTCACCTCTCCCTCCTAACTAGTTCAGGTCTAGCTCCTATCTAGTCTAGATGAGTTCATATTAACTCAATCAATTCAAGGGAGAGTTGAGGCATATTGTATCATTTAGTGTGTGATATAACATCATTTTGTTATTGCACTATATTCCTGCATTCTATCTCTTGTTGCTCTTGTGTGGAAGGTTTATCTTGGTTTTGTAGGTGATCCTGGGTGCTCGAGTTCATCAATAACTCTTACACTACTAACCTTTATGGAAGAGACAAAATGGTGTTTAAGGTTTTGGTTCTTTCTTGTGGGGGGATTTAATGTGGATTAATTGATTATTGACTAATTCTATTTCATAGTACAAATTTGTACCTAGGTAAACTATGGAGCTACAATAAACTAATGATATTACAAAAAAATATGGAACAAAAGCTAGAAATAAAGTACAGAGCACCAAACTATAGACACAAAGGAACCTAGCATATGAACTTGATCTTGAATTGGCTAGAAAGGAGTGTTGCTGCCCTACACCTAGAAATGTAGACCTTAGTAATAAAAACTAGATCTCAAATAGTCACGGTCTATAGGTTCTTCCATTTTGAATTGTACTCCAAAAATTCTTCTATTGGTGATTAATTCCAAATTCCCTAATTTGTTGAGGTAGAAGGCTTGAACGCTAGATCTTGCAATTAGGTCTTCAATCCTTTCCCAAAATTTCTTTAGATTTTTCACTTTTACACAAGGAAGATGGGAAAAGAGTTGTGTCATATAGGGGCTTGCCCAAGTCAAACCACATTTTGGTATTTCTACCTCCAATATGGCTATGATGATGTAAAGGATTGCTTACCCTCAGTTGGGCAGAGGCAAATGAATAAAATGATGATAAACTGACAAGTGCTCCAAATTACCACTCAGATATGCTTTCCTTGATGGATTGACATCATTGTACTCATCTCATGCAAGGAGAATTGGTTGCTTGATTGAATTTCTAAAAATGTTAATACTCACAAAATAAACTCACATAAAAACTTCATGCATTGCCAATATGAATCTTGACTAAAATAATGTTATAATAATTCTACTCATTTTTCTCTTGAAATTTTTTAAGGATGCTCAATTGCTCAATTAATTCACTAGATTGCTTAGGATTTCAAATGGTGAAAAACACTTGGATTTGTATGTATTTTTGTTTCCCGCAAAATTAATTATCAAAAGCTAACAAATGAAATTAGAACTTTAAATATTAATATGCCAACAATAATATAATTACATTGGGGAAAACATAGGTTGGTCAAGCATGGTGGCACCCTAGACCATACATATTTTGGTTCTTTTGTGTCAAAACTAGCTTTTTAACTGTTATTTTGTTGGAGACCCAAAGGAGTGGGAGTTTTATTTTTTTAATTATCCTTGGCATCATCCTTATGAGAAACCTATAGTACCACATAATACAAAGAACTAACAATGGTACCAATATTAAACTTAGAAGAAAAACATTTAATCCATCTCCAAGACTCTCCATTGACCCATCCATAGAATATACATATTTAAAACATTTACGTCACTTGCATATAATGTCACTTTAGGAGTAATTCGAATATCATGTGGAGGGAATATGGTATTATTGGAAGGCACCAAATTTGGATTATCTAAATATTTCTCCATTATATTTACATCAATATCTTCAAAAGATGCTAACTTTATAAATCTATTACTAGGGTACCCTTTTGACAAATATTTTTTCTAACAAATTAGGTTATTTCCTTTATTATGAGATTTAACTAGAATAAATCACCAGAGTCTTTATCCTCAAATGAAAATGGAATTTTCCTTTTGTTGGGGAAGTCCACCAAACCCAGGAGCACCAACTGCAAATAACACCTTCACAAATATGAGAGAAGCTAAGGGCTCTTTCACAAGGAAAAATGGAAAAATATGTTGAGATCCGATGATTTACATTTTGTACAATGTGCCTTATAAAGGCAAGAAACATAGGTATCGGGTAAACAACCACCCAATATGGGAAAAAACTAATCAAAGTAGTTTACCCTAAGTTAAAACTTAAATACTCTAACACCCCCCCTTAAGTGCAACTTAGGGAGAATGAAGATGCAAAAATACAAAAATGTAAATAAAAAATGATCCAAGGCCTACAAGCAACACCTCTTCCGTTAGGAAGAAACAAGTCCACCAGGTGATGAAGAAGAATCTCCATATCCAACTGAAAAAAGGAAGGAAATCTCCATGTATTTCCCAAAATTTAGTCCAAAGAATATGACACTCAGAATGTTCAATAGCATTCAAAGTGGCATCATCAATATGTTGGATGTTATGGTTGTGTTGCTAATATGTGGTTGTCATTGATGTCAACACTATTAGCTTTTGATGATTTGAAGGTTGTATATTTCGAGGATATTGAGAAAATTATAATAAACATGTTGCAGGTTGTCTATGAAGCTCTGAAGTTCAGTATGATGTAAAACTCAGTATGTTGGTATTCAGAAGTTGTGCTTTAAAGGGTTTGTTACTAAGCCTATCTAGTTTATACTCTGAAAGTTTCAGAGGTGCACATCAAGATTGTGCAAGTTGTGAGTTTTTGTGTTCCTACAATTATTTTGTTACTGTAGTTGACGTTTCTGGAAGAAGAGAATGTAATTCTGGGTATGTGCAGGATCATGGTGGGCCAAAAAGTGGCGATATGATGGGTATGTGGCTAACTAATTTTTTCTAACCCAAAATTGATGAAATGAAAAGGTTTTTTAAAGGATATTCTCATCTTTCCACCAATATAAATTATGCTTTAATTTGAGTTTAATAAATAATTACTATTCATTTTTGATTTGAATTACAAATAAAGTCATGATTGATAGGCTGATTGAAAAACATCTATAGCTTTTAAATGGTATCAAAATTTTTGAATCCAAAACATGTGTCACATTATATGCTTTGCATACTATAGGATTAAAAAAATAATAATAATTTCATGAAGTTTTGACCAAGTTAAGGTGGTCAGACATACAAGTTTTTATATTTTTTAAAAGTTGTAATAAAAATTTCATAATTAATTATTTACCTAGAAAAAAATTACAAAAAATATGCATCACATCGAGACATGAGTGAACTACTTATATCTAAAATATTACAAAAAAATATTATCATTTTATTGTAGTTAGGGTGGTCAGACACACACCTACTTCTTATTTTTTCCCTGAAATTTAAGTACTACTGCATTGAAATTTCAAATTTTCACCAAATAGATTTAAAAAATAAAAAATAAACCTAGTAGTTTAGAAACTAAATTCAATTTTATACAGATTCTATTCTTAAATATTTTTTAAATAATATAGATAACTTATTCAAATTTTTACGTCAAGTTTCCTAACTGTATTTTTTTTTATTTTTTTGCCACTTAAGGGCTTATTTTTTCCATGATGATCCTGCACATACCTTTTTGGTAATTCTATTTGTTGTGTATGATCCTAAAATGTTCATTAATGTTTCTAGATCATGCTCTATCCTTGTTGCACACATGTGTTGATCGGTGTGATTGTGATTGGAGATTTTTCCATTGTGTTTTCGTGTTTTCATGTTCTTGGTCGACATGATGGTTGCAGCGTGTTGCGGATCCTCGTGGATTAATATTTTAATGCTTGGAATATTCAAGGATGTTGTTTTAGGACTTCATTATGTTGTGATCAACTTCGGTTGATGTGCATTGAGATTTGTTCATGAATTGGGCCGACAGTTTGTAATTCATTTATTCTTTTATTTTTGGCTGACAAAGTTGTTGATTCCATGAAGTGGATATATAAGAGTGATTGTTTCTTCATTTTTAAGTGTGTGAGATGCGAGTATGAAGTGTGTATGCTAAATGTGCGAATAAAGATCAAATCATTCGATTGTAGATCAGAGTGTGAAGAAGATTGAGCGAAGTGTGAAGAAGTTTTTTTGTGCCTAACTAAAACTATCATCAAACTTTTGAAGAAGCTAATTTATTAGTTCATATTCTTTAGATGGTTTTAATCTAAATGTTTCTTTAAGGTAGTGAGCCTTCCTTTGAGCAATGAGCTCTAAGCAGTGTTTCTAAATACATGTGCATTCCTTATTCATTTTCATTATACTTTTAACAAGGTATAATCTTGTGGACTAACATCCACTATGGTTTTTCCCCTAACAGGGTTTCCACGTATAAAATCTTGGTGTTCTTATGCGTTTTGTATTCATGCTTTCACTAATAATTATCAAATATGAGATTAAAGGTTAATAAGGTTGAATAAGTTTTAAATTTTGTGACAACTGATTCACCCCCCCTCTTAGTTGTCTATTCTTGTTTTTCCAACAATTGGTATCAGAGCTTGTTCCTCTGAAGAAGCTTAATAGCTTGAGGTGATCCGAAATGGCATCATACAAGAAGGATAGTCCTAGATTCAATGAAAAAACCACTCTATGTGGAAAGTTAGAATGGAGTGTCATTTCAAGTGCATTGGTGAACCCTTATGGAAGATTACATAGAAAATATATGTTATTCCTCAAAATGGTCCCTCTACTCCTGATGAGATCAAAGAAGTTGAAACAAATACCAGAGCTATAGAAGCATTATTGAGTGCTCTGATTGATTCAGAGATGACAAATGTGATAGGTCTGAGAATAGAATATGAGATTTGGAAGAAGCTGGAAACATTGTATGAAGGAGATGCACAAGTGAAGGTTGCTAAGCTGCAAAGTCTGAAAGGAAAGTGGGAAATCTTGAAAATGAGCAAAGATGAAAACATTATTTCTTTCATGCAAAAATTAAATGAACTAGTGATGGGTATTAGATGTGACAATAGAATAATGGATGAAGAAGAGATTGTGGCTAAAGTGCTCATATCTTTTCCTACTTCTTACAAAGCGAAAGCTCATTCTATTGAAGAGCTCAAGACAATAGAAAATGTGACAAGAGATATGTTGATTGGAAAGATTGATGCCTTTGAATTAAGCGAATTTGGTGAATCTACTCCTAAGATAGAACCTGTATTTAGGGCTATTGTATCTGAAAGAAACTAACAAAAATATGATTTGGGAGAAAGTTCTAGAAAGACATTCAAGTATGAAGATGAGATGAAATAGATTAAAGATGAAGAAAGAGAGTTAGAAGAGATGGAAGAATTGATTGTGAAAAGAGAATCCAGAGGACAAGGTAAGTATAAAGGAAAGTTTCCTATTAAATGTTTCTCTTGCAATAAGATAGGTCATTTTGCATCAAGGTGTCCTGAAAGAGTTCCTAGGTTCAAACCTGATAAGCCTAGATTTCAAAAGAAATGTTATTATGTTGAAGAAGGTGTTACTGATGATGAATCTGATAAGGAAAATGGAAATGAAGATGGATGGGTATTTATTTCTATCAAGGAAAATGGTCAGGTGTCCATTGAATATGTTGGTGATAAGAATATTAAGAAAGCTCTTGCAGCCAAAATTGAAGAAAAGGATGAATAGGTGATTGACAGCAAATGCTCACATCATATGACTGGTGACAAAAGAAAGTTTATAAGCTTGGAAAAATATGACGATGGTGTTGTAAGATTTGGAGATAACAATGCTGGTGTGATTTGTGGTAGAGGCACTATTTCTCTTGGTGGTAAATATAATACTAATGATGTCCTTTATGTTGAAGGAATGAAGCATAATCTGTTGAGTGTTGCAAAAATGGTCGATAAGGGATACAATATTCAGTTCAAGGATGGTAAGTACAGGATATTGGGAGGTTTTGAAAATGTAATTGTTTCAGGTACAAAGACAAGAGGTAACATTTTTCACCTGAGTGCTTCTAGTGAAAGTTGTTTAATTGCTCAATTTGATGTAAGCTAGTTATGGCATAGGAGGTTGTGTCATGTGAATTTTGATAACATTTTCAAGATAATTTCCATTGAAGGAGTAAGAGATCTTCCTAAGCTGGTGAAGCCTACTAACACTACATGCAAGGAATGTTAGATGGGAAAGCAGACTAGAATTTATTTTCGGAGAAAACAACATCATTCTAATGGAGTACTAGAGCTGGTGCATACTGATCTATGTGGTCCCTCTAGAATCAGAATCCTACAAGGAGAAAGGTACTTTATGTTGCTTATTGATGATTACTCTAGGATGATATGGGTTGCTTTCTTGAGAGAAAAACATGAAGCAATAGAAAAGTTCAAAATTTTCAAAGCTATTGCAGAGAATGAGACATATTTAAATATTAAATGCTTAAGGTTAGATAGAGGTGCTGAATTCACTTCTCGAGAGTTCAATTCTTTCTGTGAAGAGCATAAAATCAAAAGACGATTATCTTCTCCCTGGACCCCTCAATAGAACGGAGTTGTTGAGAGAAAGAATAGAACAATTAAAGATGTTGCTAGAACTATGATGTTGGAAGGTAATGTTCCTCATATCTATTGGAGAGAAGTTTTAAGTACTGATGTGTATACTATCAACTAGGTAAATGTCAATGGTAAATCTGGTAAGACTCCTTTTGAGTTGTGGTTTGGTCACAAGCCTACTGTTAAATATTTCAAAATCTTTGGAAGTAGGTGTTATATCAAGAGAGATGAATATATAGGAAATTTTGATGCTAGAAGTGATGAAGGAATCTTTTTGGGTTACTCTACTAAGAGCAAGGCCTACCGGTGCTATAATCGAGGATTGCAAAAAATGGTTGAAAGTGAAAATGTCAGAGTTGATAAAGACATTGCTAGATCATCCAAATACTATGGATATGATTTAGATGAGCAACATGATAGTACTGATAATGGAAAGAATGTTCAAACACATAATGAAGTTCAAATTGTTTCAATGAATCAAGAGAATCAAGAAGTAGAAGCTAGTGGAAGTGCAGAAGAATGAACAAAAGAACCAAAAGTTTGAGAGAATCCTAAAGTTCCAAGGTATGTAAAGCTAAATCATTCTGAAAATTAGATTGTAGGAGATAGGAAAAAAGGTGTGTAGACTAGAAGAAGAATTGCATAAGAGTATTGTTTGATTTCCAAGACTGGGCCCATCAATGTCAATGAAGCATGTAAAGATGAATATTGGATGGAAGCAATGAAGGAAGAACTGATGCAGATAGAGAAAATGATACATGGATTCTTGTTCCTAGACCTCAAAATAAAAATGTGATTGGAACCAAATGGTTCTTTCAGAATAAGCTAAATGAACAAGGTGAAGTGATCAGGAATAAAGCACTAGACTGGTATGTAAAGGGTACTCACAGACGAAAGGTATTGATTTTGAGAAAACCTTTTCCCCTATTGCTAGAATTGAAGTTGTAAGATTGTTTCTTGCTTATGCTGCTTTTAAGAACTACAAAGTCTATCAAATGGATGTAAAGTCAACATTTCTGAATAGTGGACTACAAGAATAAGTATATGTTGAGCAACCGGATGGATTTCAACTGACTAATAAAGGTGATATGGTTTTTTGATTGAAGAAAGCACTGTATGGACTCAAGCAAGCCCCTAGAGCCTAGTATGCTAGACTGGATAAATACTTGTTGAAGCTTGGATTCAATAAAGGTACTATTGATAGTAATCAATATTTTAAGATGGATCAGGATAAAGAGTTGATTATTGAAGTATTTGTTGATGACATCATTTTTGAAGGTGGTGATGACTTATGTATGAATTTTTCTGATGAAATGAAAAGTCAGTTTGAAATGTCTATGATTGGAGAGCTGAAATTATTCTTAGGATTGAAAATTACTTAGTTAGATAATGGAATTTTTATATCTCAGTCCAAATATGTAAGAGAGTTACTAAAAATTTTTGGCATGGAATTCTCAAAGCTAGTTGGTACACCCATGGTAACTGAATGCAAGCTAACATGGAATGATGATTCTCCTAAATAAAATCAAACAAGATATAGTTCAATGATTGGTGGATTAATTTATTTGACTCAGACCAGACCAGACATCATGAATGTTGTATGTATGGTTGCCAGATATCAAGCTGATCCGAAGGAATCTCATGTGACTGTTGTAAAGAGAATCCTCATATACTTGAAAGGGATAGTTGATTTTGGTCTTTGGTATCCTAAAGATGATGATCTTACCTTGAGCACCTTTACTAATAGAGATTGGGCAGGAGATGTGGATGAAAAAAAAAGTACTAGTGGTGGTGCATTCTTCTTGGGGAAGAAGTTGGTGTCTTGGTTAAGTAAAAATAATTTTTTTATTTCCTTATCTATTGTTGAGGCTGAATATATTGCTACTGCAAACAATTATACTCAAGTAATATGGATGAAGTAGATGCTGAGAAATATCATAATTGAGTATGATGAGCCCGTTGCTATATTTTATGATAATTCAAGTGCCATAAACATTTCTAAGAATCCAATGTTGCATTCAAAGACAAAGCATGTATCTATCAAATATCACTTTCTGAGAGATAAGGTGAGTGATAAATAAGTCAAATTGGAGTATGTACTTACTAAGGAATAGATTGAAAACATCTTTACTAATCCATTGCCTAAGGATACTTTTGAGTATCTTAGAGGCAAGTTAGGGGTGATTTCCCCTCCTAATCAGAACTAAGATGCAAGTCTTTGCATCAATCTATGAATTCATAGTCATATCTTATTCTGGATTGATGTTGTGGTGGCTACTACTCAAGGGGAGTAGTTAGATGATTTAGATATGTGGTTCAAAGCTTGTGTACCTTTTCCATTGATGTCAATGGGGGAGAAGTGTAATGTAAAAAACCTTATAAAAAGTAAGGGGGAGAACAGTACTGTGTGAAGAGTTAGTTGTGTTGATGGTATTTTTCACATCATGTTTTGCCATCAATGCCAAAGGGGGAGATTTTTGGATTTTATGGTTGTGTTTCTAACATGTGGTTGTCACTGATGTCAACACTATTAGCATTTAATGATTTGAAGGTTGTATATGTCGAGGATATTGAGAAAATTATAATAAACAAGTTGTAGGCTGTCTATGAAGCTGTGAAGTTCAGTATGATGTAAAACTCAGTATGTTGGTATTCAGAAGTTGCACTTTAAAGGGTTTGTTGCTAAGCCTATCTAGTTTATACTCCGTAAGTTTCACAGGTGTGCATCAAGATTTGTGCAAGTTGTGAGTTTTTGTGTTCCTACAATTATTCTGTTACTATAGATGATGTTTCTAGAAGAAGAGAATTTAATTCTGGTAAATCTAGTTGTTGTGTATTCTCCTTGGATGTTCATTGATTTTTCTAGATAATTCTCTATCCTTGTTGCACATTCATGTTGATCGGTGTGATTGTGATCAGAGATTTTTCTGTCGTGTGTTTGGGTTTTCATGTTCTTGGCCGACATGATGGTTGTAGCATGTTGCAGATCCTCATGGATTAATCTTTTAATGCTTCACACGTTCGAGGATGTTTTTTTAGGTCTTCATTATTTTGTGACTGACTTTGGTTGGTGCACATTGAGATTTGTTCATGAATTGGGCCGATAGTTTGTAATTCATTTATTCTTTTATATTTGGCCGACAAAGTTGTTGATTCCATGAAGCGGATATATAAGAGAGATTGTTTCTTCATTTTGAAGTGTGTGAGATGTGAGCATGAAGTGTGTATGTGAAATGTGTGAATAAATATCAAATCATTTGATTTCATAGTAGAGTGTGAAGAAGAATGAGTGAAGTGTGAAGAAGTGTTTCTCTGCCTAACCAAAACTGTCATGATCAAGCTTCTGAAGAAGCTAATTTATCAGTTCATATTCTTTAGATGGTTTTAATTTGAATGTTTCTTTAAGGTAGTGAGCCTTCCTTTGAGCAGTGACCTCTAAGCAGTGTGCCTGAATGCATGTGCATTCCTTATTCATTTTCATTATACTTTTAACAGGGTATAATCTTGTGGACTAACATCCACCGTGGTTTTTCCCCTAACAGGGTTTCCATGTATAAAATCTTGGTGTTCTTATGTGTTGTTGATTCATGCTTTCACTGATAATTATCAGATATGAGATTAAAGGTTAATAAGGTTGAATAAGTTTTAAATTCTATGACAACTGATTCACCCCCTCCTCTCATTTTTTTATTCTTGTTTTTCCAACATAATATGCATTGCAATAACTCCTAGGATGATCCATTTTGAAATTCCATGTAAACTTATTACTATTAGTTCTAGGATGGGGAACGAGATTATACAAATGTGGCAACAAATGAATCCATCTAAGATTTTTAATGATACCATATCTCTATTGTTTATAGTTTCCCCTTTTCAACATAATCACACCAAGATGAAATGAAAACCCCGTAATCAACTATGAAAAATCTCCAAGAATACAAAGACATTAACCTTCAACAACAATTAGGAACTCCCAAATACTACAAATGAAGCCTTCCCAAAATATTAAAAAGGGGTAAGAATCTCAAAAAAATTGAGCAAGAAAAAACACCTTATTGGGTTCTCACGCCAAATCACCAAGCTAGATCTCAAATCAACTCACCAAGAAACTTGAATGAGCACAACAACACCAATCACCACACTCGAGAAATAATCTGTGAGATGTGCTCATAATAAGAAAAGGTGAGGCAAGGCTATTTAAATAGAAAAAAGATCCTCAATGTTGCCAATGTGGGATAATGTTCCCAAAATAGGTTCAAAAACTTGGGGGCCCACAATTGCACAAAAAACCTAAACATTTATTTAAAACTTTAGAAGGTATCAAGTTAAAAAATTGTTGTATAGGAAGGTCACGCTTCTTTAGAAAATCATGCTAGAGAAAGAGATGCCTCCATTGTTTGAATGTGGGCTGCACAATTTATCTTCAACAACAAAAAAATGCCTCCAACTTACTCAACACCTCTATGTAAGGGAAACCGCTACCTCTCAATTTTTAATCATTCCACAAAATAGAGAAATCATGCCCTCTATTGGTGTAAGATTCAACCTCTCCAAACATAGAAATCATGGCCAACATAAAACTCTTTAAAAATGTGGGTCCAAATTAAAATGGAGTGCCTCCAATGTGCTAGAGAGAATGTTGCCAATGAGAAAACATTTCCAACAATGAAAAGTTGGGCTTCTCACATCAAAGACCACATTCTCTAGCCGTGCAACCTCTACAAATAGGAAATTTTGCCCTCTTAATGCAAAACAAGCCTCCCACACAAAGAATTGAGCTCCAAATTGATTCCGATCTCCTTAGCAAAAAACAAATGCCTCAATCGCTTCAAACATTCACCAACAATAGGAAAATATAATAATCGGGCAAATAAGGCAATTTTGAAATTTAAAAAAATTCAAATGTCGAATAAAAAATGATCTAAAGGCTGATGAAAACTCTCATTGGTGAAAGGAGGGAAAAGTGATATGCTCCGATACCATGTTCGGGAAGTCCACCAAACCTAAGAGCACCAATTGTAAATAACACCTTCACAAATATGAGAGAAGCTCGGGGCTCTTTCAGTAGGAAAAATGGAAAAATGTAGTAAGATATGATGATTTACATTTTGTACAATGTGCCTTATAAAGGCAAGAAAAAAAGGTATCGGGTAAACAACCAACTATAATGGGAAAAAACTAATCAAATTAATTTACCCTAAGTTAAAACTTAAATACTCTAACACTTTCACATTAGTTTTATCCTTGGAATTCTTAGGTGAGGATTGAGGGACATTACAATGCTTTTTTGGACAATTTGAATGAACATTTCCATAAATATAACAAAGATGGCACCAAAATAGAATAGTTTGATAGTCTAGACTTTGAATCTAGTGTATACTACCTAATATAATCTGTATAGATTAAGGTGAATGATTATTATGATCAATTTCAACACAAACACAATCATATGAGAGTACCTATCTTTCTGGAATGTGATGAGATCAATGCATAGGTTTTCCCATAAAACTACAATAGAATACAAAATAGCAAGTCTAAAAAACTTCATCGAAAGATGAAGGGGGTGAAAGAAAATAGTATTTTGGATGGAAGCTCCTTAGTTGTATCAAATCCCACATACCAAGGTCTAATAAACAACCCAAGGGTGAACCCACATAAGTGGTGAACACTTTTGTGGAGGAAGGGAAAAGTCGATTTTCCCCTCTACACAAAGTGAAGGGGTTCGGCCGAACCAAAGTGTTCGCCTGAACCTTTATGTTGGTTCAGCCGAACCCTAGGGTTCGACCAAACCCTATGTTTGAGCGAACCCCATTGACTTATGTGCGGTAAATAATAAAATAAAGGGGTTCGACTGAACTAGGGTTCGTCCGCACCCCCTTAATATAGATTAAAACAAAAAAACCCTATCATCCCTGTCATTTTCACCAAGCAACGAACAGTGACAGAGGCGGTCGGCGAATAGGGTGCATGTGGTGAACCGGTGAAGAAAAAACAAGCATGCAAACACTCCACCTTCGAGCGAACCCTCCAACACATCCTCTCAGGTTGGTTGCACTATTTCATAGCTCATTTTGGTGCAAAATTTGTGGCTTCAATTGCATTTATTTGAAATTTTCTAAAGCATTTTCAACAAATTCATTATCTAGAACTTAGAAGAATATAAATAGTTGAGTATACAATCCATTTTTATATATGCAATTCCAATGGACAAAGAAGGAAAAGACAGTTAAACAAGGAAGGTATACAATCCATTTTTGTATTCAAGCATAAACAAGATCTTCTCACAACCTTCAACAAGAAATAATGAATTGAATTATTGGTTTGGTAAGATTAACTTTATAAAGAAATTCAAAATAGGTTTTGTAGAGATAATGAGGCCACTAAATGCCAAGATGATGAAATATGCAAAAATATAGTGGAAAATGTAAGCTAAGGCATTTTAATAAATCAAGAAATCATTTTTTGAATCCCCTATATTGGTTACAAGCCAAAACTATTCTAAACTATTCTACATATACTCATTTTCATTTGACCACATTGTACAACCATTCTTATTCAAATGAGAAACCTAGGAAATGAAAGGCATGTAGCCTTCATGAGTGTATCATTCAAAGATGCAAAGATAAATTATCCAAATTTGAAGAAAGATTATGCTTTAGTGTGAGTATTGACTAATTTTTAATTACATTTTCAATAGTAAAGTAGTTGTAGTAATCTTTGACATGTAGTAGTAAAGGACTTTCTTAGTAGAATAAATCAAGAGAAAAAAAATGAGAAAAATGGACCACTATATTATAATAATTTGACATATAAAACATGCCTATGAAGTTGGCCAAAGAATAGAAATTAATTAAACTGATAACACAAGTTGATCTAGGTTGATCACACCAATATTATGTAGATGATGTGATAACAAAGGATGATTCATATGCTAATAAATATAATTATTTTATGAGTAATTAATTCCTTATATATTTTTAAATACTAGTTAAAATACATCTTTGCACCTTAAAATGAAAAAGCTACATGTGATTATAGGAGGCTTATTACAAATAAATCATGAAGGAATCTAGACTTAAGGTGATTGAGTAAGGAAGAGGTAGAATGGCTATTGAATTTTTATTATAATTTCCTCTATTAAATAATTTTCAAATATCTACTCGGTGATGTCCCCTACAAGTTCAAGATGCTTCAATTTCTAAAAATTAGAAAAATATCCTATGTGTGAAGTTGTGTTGGTCATTTTCATGAATTTCTATCAATTACCATATTGTTATTTTGATGGATTTGCATACCAATATTTCATCTCTACCATCTCCATTTTTCTTTTTCCATTGGTCTATTGGGCTTCATCCTCAAAGTATAATCTTTCAACTAATCTTGATAATCCACTTTCAACCTTTGTTAAATTTATCTAAGTATGGATTCTATTGGACTTCAATTTTTTTGCAGTTGTCATGTTATTAATCCAATCCTTAGTGTTTCTTAGTGACCTAGAATATTTTCTATTTCTAGAGTGTTTGGCTTGACCCTCCATTCAAACCATTCTTGTCTCCATATTCTTTGACCCCTCTTAGCTCTATTGTATTCAAGTGTTATATTTTCTAGGTTTTTAGACTTGGTTATATCCTACCATACCACTCCCTTTTAAACTTAAAAATCCCAATCCATTTTAATCCAAATGTCTATAAGTATTTTTGCACCAATTTTTTCATCTCTCAACCATCATGTCATTTCAATCATTCCCCAAAAACTTCACAATCTTATTATTTGCATTTACTCCTTGTAGTATTGGGAATTTAGTCTTTCCAATCCTTAAGTACCATCCCTTTCTAACCCCTATTATCTTGATCCTCTACTAGTAAAAAAAAATCTTGTGTTTTAGAGTTCTAGAATTGATTCCATGCGTCTAAATTTTGTATCCATCTTTTATTTCACAATGTCAAAATCATGATAATGCCATATTTATATGATGTTAACATCATCAATTTTTAGAGTAACTACCTATTGAGACATACCTACTAACATCATCTTTTCATTCTCCAAAAAATAAAAATATATAGAGCTAGAGGATTCGACCTTATTTTTCCCTAGTATATTATTTCATACTCCCACAAACCCCAACACCTAGTTGAATACTTTTCCCATCTTTTAGAGTCAAACATTTGGCCTTTTATATTTTTATAAAAAAATTAAGGTCATATAGATACATTAATCTCAACATCTCAATGATTTGTCCTTTATTAAGGTCATATAAGAAACCTTTTATTATAATTGTGTATTATGGACCTCCATTTTTATTTAAGTTTTTTTATGGATTCATGGAATCTTTGAGTTTGTGTTTTTTGTTATTTATATTAATTATTTATTAGTTTTCATCTAAGACGTGCTATAAAATTATGTTACACTATGTAGTTCATGCTAGGATGAGAAAAATTTCTAAAATAATATGTGGGGAATTTAAATTGATTGTGGATTATCAATTAGGGTGCATCATTGGGGTAAAAGGGAATTTGAGAGTGTAAGCTCTAAATGATAAATCCAAGTGCATTAGACTGATTTGAATGTTAGTATTTTATTCAATTCATTAAGGTTTCATGTATTCAAGATAAATTTGATAGTTGAGGGTTGGACATTCTATTCATTTAGAAAGAAAATAAAAATATATATGTTAGTGTCATATTATAGTGAAGTAGGTTTTATTCCATCATCCATAAATTTAGTAATATAAAGCTATTAAATCCCTAGAAAGTGTTATTCAATACATAGTATTTGTATAGGATTTTATATGATACTATATAAATATTAGGTAAATTATTATTGTGATAAACACAATATATATATATAGGGATGAGTAGCTTGCTTATATCTAGAGTCACATCATTTGAACTAACTACCAAATTAGAGACCTCTTATACTAAATTAGTTGTGTTCCTATATTTAAGATCTATAGGAAATAAACTTCCAAACTTAGTAAGGCTCAAAGAAGAGGAGGAGGCTTTATCCAAGTCATTCTATCTACTCTAATTTTTCTCCCCCTTAGTCTAAATATATAGGCTACTTCCCCATTGCCTACATTATTCCTAGACTGGGACATTATGGTAGATTTCCTTAATATCTAGATGGTTGCAAGAAAAATACCCAACACCACATCCTCTACAAAAAATAATTCAATTAAAATTTTAAGATATCCATCTTCAAAACATCAAGTTATCTGTACTTTGTACATTACATTAGGCACTATTCCAATTATTCTCTATTTATTCCTCATAAAGAGAAAATTTAGATAATGAAATCTATAATGACATCATATTCTATGAGTCAAATTTTGAGCATACTTACTATTGTGGGATTGATGTACTTGCCTCTCTTGATTGATATTCTAGTGTACTCACCACTATTTTCATGATTCCCAATATATTTTGGTTTTGTAAAGAGAGAAAAATAGTGTTCAAACTAAGAACATTCTTTTAGTGGACCTCACGTGATGATAGGATCTAAGGCACTTCTCATCACACAAAATCTCCATCTTGGATCCAATTCTAGACTCTCATACACTACACCCCCAAGATTAAGAAAATGACTCATACATCATTATATAGAGTAAACACATTTCAAAATATATAAAGTCGCCATTTCATATAGAAGCATATGTGAAATTATCCAGATTAGTAGTCTTAATGAATTTATTCTAATCATTTTTTGTTCTTACATAATCAAAATCATTGAAAGAGAGAAAAATAGAACCATAACATAGAGATAATCAATAAATTTTGCTACAACTATCAAAAAAAAAGAAAGAGAACTAGATATCTTCAATAGCTCAATAAATGAATTAATACTTAAGTTATGAGGATCACAAGATTGCCAACTAGGGTCCTATTCTTGTGGATCTTGCTATAGTACAACTTAACAATAAAATTCCTCTAGCATTTCCAAATCTCTCTATCCCTTCACCTCCTATCATGCCACTAAATCTTATTACAATATATTGAACTTCAAAACATCACACTATGCACTTTGTAGATTATATTAGTTACTATTCTACTAAGTATTTATTTATTCCTCATCAAGAGAAAACTTCATACAATGAACCACATAATGACATTATTCACACAATTCCTCCACATGAAGAAGGTAGCCCACCTTTTAAAAAAATCCAAATACAAGTTATAACCTTCTCTGCATGTATTCTACTAAACCAATATGAATACACAAGCATTAAATTGAGTTAATCAGTATAATTATTTGACCAAATATTGATTTTTTGAACCTTTATAATACCAATGTTTTCTTGTAATAACTCAAAAAACTATTGAAAACAATATTGTACATACTATGACGAATGATATTGATCATCACTAACATGTAAAAATTGTGCTCCCTAACTATCTTCTTATTTTATTTTTTACTATTAGGGGCACACCTATATGTGATGTGAACAATAATAGTTTATCCGAATAGAATTGTAATAATAATATGATTCAACTTCTTTTTGTGGCTGCAACATGTAATTTTATATAAAATTGACTATAGATCTATAATAGTTCCAATTAGGAAAAATCCTTGCACACCTTGACTTGTTGATCTAACCATCAAGAATAGTGGCTATGTATTGCATACTTATAAAAAATATTCTTAAAATCAGAAATAAAATTAGTAGTGCTTCTCTTGTGACCAACTCACATCTAGAATCTTCACCTCCTCTCTTCAAATTGTATTTTACTATCTCATATCTCTTTTTCTCAAACATTTTATTTCCCAGATCATTTTTCTTCCATCATGGGTACATGATATAAACTTTGATAACCCACCGCATTGTAAACGCTTCTCATTTAAACACATTTTTACAAAAATTACAATCATTGTATCTAACACATTAAAATAAATCTAATAAGTCCTTAGATAAATTTGGTATTTTAATTGTACCACACTCTTGTAAAATTTTGTTAGTATTCTAATTCAAAAAGGTCCTCTCTCTTCTTATGTAACTTGGAGATACAATGACTTTCATTTTTTTATGTGTGTTATCAATTTTATTAATATTATCAACAATTGGATCATGGAGTATAATTTTAATATCATGGGGGTTCATTTCTACATTATTCAAAAATATTTCTAAATTTGAATTCTTATTTTTCTATGATGTTACTCTTTTCAATAGGTGTTTCATAACATTTTGCAACATTTTCGATTTCATGTTCAACATTTTTATTTTCAATGTTAAGTAATAATGTTTTCCCTTTATTAATAGTTGTAGGAAATAAATCTTAGATGCAACCTTTATCAATGTTTTTTAAATTGTCTTTAATGACACATTTTGTTCTAGAGTGCACACGCACACTTGTAAATTTAAATTTTATAATTGTTTTAGATTATGTTTTTTGTGCAATCTAGTAATGTGAATGTTTTGATTATTAAAAACTATGATAGATGTTGAACATGTTTTGTGTTAATGGTATGTAAATATTATTGATGAGTAGATGAATTATTAGAACTGTTTTAGATTTCTATTCCTTATATCTAGATATATTATTTAAACTAAGGTCTCATTGCTCCTTTAGGTACACATACATACATAACATGGATAATGCAGATTTTCAACCTCTGGAATCTTTGTTTGTAAATACCACTAATGAGATTAATAAATTGAAAGACTCATTAGCACAAAATGCAAACCTAGGGATATATTCTGAACCATGCATGTCAATATTGCATAGTCTTGAAAAACTAAGAGATGAACTTGAGAGGACAAGTGCATTTTCTCCAGATAAAGTAGCTACTATTCTTTCCCACATGCGGGAAGAAGTACATGGTGAGGTTCCCCTTAAACAAATACAGGATAGTGTGACCAAAGAAATGATAAAAACCAATTGTTTTCCATTTTATCAGAGTACACGTAAGATTAGGGGATACCAGGTCACTAGATGTGTTGATCGTGATATGGCCTCATTAATCTACCCACAATTTCTCACAACA